>KK122173.1:226805-261285 GCA_000611955.2 Stegodyphus mimosarum
TTCTTTTTGCATAGAAAATTTAATTTTAACTGTAAAATGGTTCTAACTGTATCTGTTTTATTATTTTTTTATATATGTTTTTTATTTTTAAGGCAGATATTTTGTGGTTTTATGCATTTTTACCTTACCGCGAAGTAAGAACTGAATAATTTGAATGAGAAATCTAGCTCTAAGGAAATTCGAAGAAATAAGTTTAAATGAAATGCAGCAAAAATTTAATATTCCATACAAATTATAATTTAATATTCCATACAAAGGAAATCATGTGGTTTCGACATTAGATTTTTATATACTTAAATTCAGAATATTAAAGGTATATGCATTTTAATACAAGTATATAACACTGGTATAACACTCGTGCAGTTCATTACTTAGATTTTTATTGTCAGCTTTAATGAAAGCTTAGCTTTCACTATACAAGTGTCAAAGCGAATTTTTACCCTCATAATAATAATAACAATGTGAGAATTATTAAAATTTGAAAATTTACTGTCTTCCGAATAAGTACAGAAATTAAACTAAAGTGACTGACATTTTATTTTTCTATCTAGGAAAGAAAGTAGACTCTTATAAGTATTCTAATTCTATAATTTCATCATCTTCATAGCCGAAAAATGTTCTCAACGTCCATGTTAATTAGAAGCGTAGGAATAACCTTCTAAAAGCAAAGATCTCTTCCTTAAACCTGAGCTCATCTCATTAAGATCCAACGTGGATTGCAGTTAAGAAATTAAGGAACACGTATTTACTCTCATATCTTATATTTGCATAAAACTTCTGAGTTGACGGAATTGTTATGACAAGCCCTAAGAAAAATAAGAAATAGTAAAACTTTAAATCGTTGGAAAATTGATATAGCTGTTGTGCAGTGATTACAATGTTGGAGATATAGTACAAGTAAAATACTTTTCACCATTTGAAAAAAAACAAGTTGTTTATAATTCTTCTTCAAGTTGCATGTGTGAGTGTGGTGCATTCAAGTTGCATGTGTGGAAAATTTCGAAATTAGTTTTATTTAAATATTACGACCACTTAGATTCTGATGTGAGGAGAGCAACTCCAAAACTAGGAATGCCCAGAAACATATTTTCTTTAAATATTTGTAAACTATTGCTACGGATTTCATATTTATTTAGCTATTTATTTAGATTTGAAATTAAAATTGTTTATTTTCCCGCCCAACGCAGACAAATTTAAAAAGAAAGCTACGTCGGAAAAGCAAAAATACAAGAGCGCGTGCATTTAATATTTAATAAATAAATATCTCGTAATTACTCTTTCTATCCGGAAAAATCGAGAAAATAGGTTTTTCGAGAATGTTCTAGTGAATAATTAAAAAGTTTATAAAAGCCGAATTAAAACACCTCAGCTCAGTTATAGCTGTTTTAAGCGAACTATTATTTACCAACTGCTATTATTGATTGTAGCTAATTCGCTGTGAAATTGGATTAACTTTCTCTGCTTCGAATTGGGTTCTGTTTAACGTTTGAGATATTGTGATAGTGTACGAATATCTCTGAGGAAATATTTCAGCATTTTGTTTTATTTCTTGCGAAAAGAATAAATTTTTATTAACTTTTTAACGACTCGTGCATTCAATCCATAATGAACCCGTACGCATGCAACAATATTTATTACTAAATTTATTAAAACTGTAGTTTCTAACAGAATGTACAGAAATAAGTCTCTTTAAGGAGTTGAGTTAAAAGATTTTAAACGATTAATGAAGAAAGGGATTTAAGGAAGGGGGGAAAGAAAAAAATCTAGAAGCTTACAGATTTTATATTAGTCCCAAACGGACCTTTTTCAATTTACAGATACACGCACACCTTTCGAGAGCATTTGGGCTAACACCACATTGTGCTAAAAATATTTAAAAACAGCTTAACTTTAGAATTTTTAGATAGACAGTCTCGCGCACTGGAAATAAAAATGTTTTATTCCATACAGTGTTGCCACTCCTCGATTTGAAATTGTTGAGTTTTTAATAAAAAATTCTATAAATTTAATAAACTATGGAGTACACAATAAAACAAATTCTAAATTCGGGCTTCAAAGTGGCCATGTTCGAGTGGAGGACTCCGTTATTCAAAATTGTATGATTTTAGATACCGCTGTTTTCTCACAATGAGAGAAACATACATACATTCACGCGGATTCTCCATTATTATTTTCTTTAAGTATAATACAGTGCGACAACAATTTGAAAAGTGATTCGGATATTTAAAGTGATTCAACGCAAAATGCCATTTTGAGACCAATAGGCCTTTTTAGCGAAAGCCCATTTGAGCTAAAAATAATAATAATAAAAAAAAAGTAAAAAATAACATAAAAAGAATAAAGATAAAATCTAACGGTTGATTAAAAGGGTACTTTTAAGCTTTAATACGGTATATCAATAGAGATTATTAATAGGAGTGGCTCAGGTGAAAGAGCGAAATACGTATAGGATATTCATATATGAATATACGCTTAGACTAACATGAGAAGGTTGTATATCTTAGGTGAAAAAGTACATAACGTAATTCTACACAGTCCAGTCACATTAATGTGACCACCACGTACTTTCCATGTCAGAGTTAAATAACCAATCACAGAAGGCAGGTGGCAGCACAGTGCAGTTGAGCGTATATAAAGGGTGTGTGAGGGCTTCGGAAAACATTTCAATCGTTGGCGTAATGCAGAAACGAAGCGATTTATCCGACTTCCAAAAGGTCATGATCATTGGCTTTCGGGCCAAGGGTGGAAGCATTTCCGAAACGGCTGAGTTTGTGAACTGTTCGCGTGCCGCCGTGGTAAAAGTGTACCGTGCATGGCAAAATGGGACTGTCCAAAATCAGCGACGTGGCAAATGTGGTGCACCACGGGCCATAGATGACAGAGGCGAACGACGGTTGCGGAGATGCGTTCGGGCAGATAGACGGGCTACCGTTGAGCAACTGACCACCAAAATGAACCAAGGGGCTACCAAAAGTGTCTCCCAAAGTACTATTCAGCGAACATTGCTGCGTCTGGGCCTCCGAAGCAGACGCCTGGTTCGTGCACCTATGCTGACTGCTGTTCATCGACGGCGAAGGCTAGAATTTGCACGCCAGTACAGCAGCTGGACGTCCACTGAGTGGCGACAGGTTGCGTTTTCGGATGAATCGCGTTTTATGCTCCATCGGACAGATGGACGTTGGCGTATAAGGCGTGAAACCTCTGAAAGGAACCACCCTGCAACCATTGCCGGAACGGTCCAAGCTGGAGGCGGGAGCATTATGGTCTGGGGAATGTTTTCCTGGCATTCTCTAGGTTCACTGATCATTGTGGAAGGCACAATGGATCAATACAAGTACGCATCTGTCCTTGCGGACCATGTTCACCCCTACATGCGCATTGTTTTTCCTCAGGATGATGGCATCTTCCAGCAGGACAATGCGAGGTGCCATACAGCTGCCAGTGTACGTGCGTGGTTCGAAGAGCACCAGGATGAGTTTACCGTCCTCCCCTGGCCAGCAAACTCACCTGACTTAAACCCAATCGAGCATCTGTGGGACCATCTCGATCGAGTTGTTCGCGCCATGGATCCTCAACCGCGTAATCTAGCGCAGCTGGCCACGGCATTAGAGTCGGCATGACTCAACATCCCAGAGAACACCTCCAGGGACCTATGTGACTCTCTTCCTGCACGTCTCGCAGCAGTCCGCTCTGCGAAAGGTGGTTATTCTGGCTTTTGACAGATGGTCACATTAATGTGACTGGACTGTGTATAAAAATATTTAATGTTTTCAATTAGATATAGGTTGAAACAAATTTTTATTTAAATCAGTCTTATTAAAAATTAAATAAAGTAATATTCCTAATAACTGCATATGTTGCTTTTCAATGGCTTAGTCTGTTAATCGATAAAAGAGATTAAACTTGAAAGATAAATTATCTTGCATTTTGCCGATTGGCAACAGACTCGAATGAAAAGTGAAACAACGCATTTACAGTGGATGGCATTTAAACTTAATCGATACAAAATCGTGTTTCGAGACTAATACACGTTTTGGCTACAGAACGAGAGTTCGATTTCGAGACTAATGCACGTACTGATAAGATTTACGTCATTATTCATTTAACCAAATTTTCGTTTAAATTAAGTATAGAAAGAATTTATATGGCATATACCCATGGTCCTATATACCTAAATTTGCAAACCTGTGCATTTATTTATTAATTTAGTACTTGATTTTTTACATGTTATTGATTGGAATTATTGTTTTAGTATTGCATTGATTTTCCTTGTAGCTTCCTGTCTAGGAATTGTACTGCCATATATGCTGTCCTTGGGAAGGAGACTATGTTACGGATTTTGTATATATGTAAATAATATTAGTAAAATTATATGTAAAATTGTAGATTTTTTTTAAGTCCAAAGGGGGCATTGTTTCTGCATAAATCTCTGTATATTTCTGCAAATGTGATAAAACAACGGTACCTAGAGCCATCCAATTTTAAATAACGTACGTCTGCACCCGAATATGCGCATCTGGAAGCCTAAATTTGGAATTTGTTTTATTATCTATTTCATATTTTATAAAACTTAAACGAGTTTTGGATGAACAAACTCGACGATTTAAAAGCGAGCAATGACAACACTCTACGGGGAGGAAAAAAAACAACCTTTTTATCTCTAGCGCGCGGAATTGTGTATCGAAAATTCTAAAGATAAGCTATGCTCATTTTAAATTATTTTGCGATATTGCTGTTGAACTGAACTTTATGGTTTAAGTGCGAAGAACTTGGTATTTATTAAATAAAGGTAACACAAAAAATGTTAAAAAAAACGCCCCTTTGGACGTAATTTAAAATCTGAAACCTTTCAGATTTAAAAAAAAAATTGTATAACCGAATAAGAAATGCTTGAAAGAGATGAAGCTCTGTGGGCAAAGTAAGATTAAACGGGCAAGTCTATTTAACATTGAGGTAAATGGAAATCTCGTTAAATTGGCCAGATATCGCTAAGCTGGCGCTGATTTTGGCGGCTAATTTTGGCCGCTAAATTTGACGAGAAATCGCCAAAAGTCGCCAAACTTGACGACCATTTGGTTACATTTTGGTGCGATTCATTGATAATTGTAATTGGTATTGTATTTGAATAACTGTAATTGACCGCTACATGTAACTGTAACCGTATTCGACCCTCATGTGCCTTCCACTGATTTCGAGAAGTGGAAGGTACTAGAGATTTCTCAACTCAGTTGTTAGTTCAGAGCGACTTCGGAATGTTGAGATATCTGTAAGAGCTTCGCCTTTTGCATTCTTAGTAGTTTGAAATTAAACTACTTAAACTTGAAATTTAATTACTTAAATTTTACTACTATTTTACTGATTGTACTCTGTGATATCGTGAAGAATTCTACGAGTATTTTTGTGGAAAGTTCCAAAACTGTGAAGTGTTTCATTTGGTGAAATTAATTATTTCAAGCTATCATCTGATCTGTGTGCATTCAGTCTTTCACATACACACACATCATAAGATGCTTCTCCCGTCTTTTTGGCATGCCTTCAGGGTGTAGTGGTCGCCAAGCTCGGCACGTATTCGAGAGGTCCGCGGTTCAAGTCCCGTCGAAAGCATTGCTTATTTTTCACAACTCCTGCCATAAAAAAAAGGCCTAATGTCTCTACAGTGGCACCCGAACAAAAGACGATCGATGATGATTCTTTACGACTGGGATTTGGCGATTAGGTTCCCTAATCCCTAGTCGCCCTTTCAAAAAGGGGGAGTATTTAATTTTTTCCAACCACTTGGCATGCCTTCGTGGTGTAGTAGTCAACACGCTCGGCGCGTATTCGAGAGGTCCATAGTTCGATTCCCGGTGAGGGCATTGCTCATTTTTTCACGACTCCTGCTTTCAAAAAGTACCTAATGTCTCTATAACATATATATACATATATGTATCAATCTATACACACATAAAAATATACAATGCTATGTAACAATCCCTTAATTAAAAATGGCTGTTTACATGTGAACAAACAACATATCTAATTCACTCTTACTCTGTCTATAATTATGCCTCAGCTTTATACCAAAAGTTTTCATACTTTAAATAAGTAATATCCTTTACGTAATTCTGCGCTTTGTCGTTCGCGTTCTGTAAAATTCTTATAGCGCTGTTATGTCGAAACACAAACTAACGATTGGAGAATTTGAATGTTAAACTGAAATTCAACTCCCAAAGAGTATTTCGAGAAATTGCGGTTCACTGCAACTAGCATCTAAACGACGCCCTTTTGTATCCTTTCAGACACACGCACAAACAAACAGACTAAAGCGAGTGTCGTCCTTTCTCAGTGGGCTGTAAATAATTACACACTAAACAAACACCCTTTATTTAGAAAACAATTCCTTCCTTGAGTAATTAAGGTCATGGGCATGAGAAACTGATTTTTTTTTCTCTTTCTTTTTGTTCTCCTCCTCGTTTCTATTAGTTGCTTGTTATTTCTTTGCATTAACGGTCGCTTAATTGCAAGAAGTAGTCCGGAAAATTGGAAAGTGATGCTTTGTTGCATTGTCGAAGATATTGGGGACGTAGTCTGCAGTGGTGCGGGAACATACGCTCGGCTATAGGCTTTGTGTGACATTGTTTTGTTATGCATTTCATTTAAGGGAAGTAGTGGATTGCTTATGAGTAATTAAGGCTGCTAATTACGTTATCATTCTCTTCTGTCTGTTTCGGAGTGAAGATATGCGAAAGAATAGAATGAAAATCAAACGTAAATGTATTCATGAATGCTTCCATGTAAAGAAACGGAGAAATCATATTACAGAACAGAGCACCTAAAATAAATCTATCAGTTCTCGGAATGCGATTCATTATGCAAACAATGGTTGAAAAATACTTTGCTGCGTAATGTAGAATTTGGCTACCTAAAATAATTAATTCGAAAATTTAGTATAAAATAATTATAATAATTAGAAAATTATAATAAACTACAAACTTAATGTTTCACAGATTACAAAACGTTAATGCAAAAATTGTTATTTAATACACTCATGTCCATAAATTAAGGATAACGCAAAATTAGGCAAAGGAAGAGTTAGAAGCAAAACAAATTTCACTTATTTGTAAAGTTTATTTATTAAGCAAAATGTAAAGAGCAAAAAAAGATGCTATATGTTTGATATTATTAAAAAAATTAGCCATTTTTTCTCCCTGAAGCAAATTACAAAAAAAAACCTATTTACAAAAAACCAATATTACATGGTTGGTATAATTGTTAATACATTGTATGTCTCCCAGACGATGCAATGCAGTCTGTACAACGCCTAGGCATGCTGAGTATCAAATTATCGATCTGATCTTGGGGGATATGACACCACTCAAAACGCAATGCTCTTCGAAGTTCCGGTAGACATGTAGGAGGAGGTTGACGGGCTGCAACTCGTCGGCCGACCATGTCCCACACTTGCTCTACTGGATTCGAGTCCGGTGAGAATGCTGGCCAGTCCATACGGGTGATATCCTCCGATTGAAGGCATTCGCTTACGATGTTTGCACGGTGAGGATGGGCGTTGCCATCCATAAACACAAATTGTGCGCCCATGGCGCCCCGAAACAAACGTACATGTCGTTCCAGAATGACGTCCCGATAGATTCGGCTTGTCGTAGTTCCAATTTGAACATGCAGGTCAGTTCTGGAACCCAGAATAATTCCACCCCAAACGAGCACTCCTGCACCAGCGCAACGGTGTCGTTCAATGATGTTTTCTTGGTGGTAACGGGTATCTGGAGCTCTCCCTATGAAAGTCCCAGAATCAGACTGCAAGCTAAACCTGCACTCGTCGGAAAACATCACACAAGCCCACTGTTGGGGTGTCCACAATGCATGCTCTCTACTCCAGGCTAACCGCAGGCGACAGTGAGTTGCAGTAAGTGGAAAGCAACTGACAGGTCTACGAGCCTATAGACCAATCTGCCCTAAGCGTCTGTACACGGTCTGCCTTGAAATTGTCGTACCAGTGGCTGAAGAGAGCTGACGAGACAGGTCTGAGGCTGTGCTCCGCCTGTTTCTTTTGGCAGTAACTACCAAATACCGGTCCTCATTCGGCGTTGGAACTCTGGGGCGACCTGTGCTGTAACGTCTACTCACATTACCATCATCTTGGAATCGTTGCCAAAGCCTGGAGATGACACTCTAGGCAATTCCAAGTTCGTCTGATACTTCCAGTTAGCTACGGCCACATTCCAGACGGCCGATCATTCTACCACGTAAAAAATCATCCAAATACGTCCTTTGTGTCATAACTATTCGGTTATTGGACTGAAATGCTTCTAAAGCGCCTGCGAACAATTTTACTTCTTTGGCTGTATTCATTATATATCACTCTTTTACACTCTCGTCATTGTGACGTACCATCGGTGTCATCTGGTTACTTCCTGAAATTTGCATATGATTCTTAAACATGTGCGTAGTGATTTTACAGGTGATATATTTAGATTTCTATTAAATCCGAATTATCCTTAATTTATGGACATAAGTGTAATACAACAATAGTCAATTTCTTTGCCGTCCAGACGGTCTAGTCGTCAGATCAGCCTAGTCTGGTAACGAAGGACCCGGTTCGAATCCCGAAGAAAGCATGAATGATTGTTAAGTGTATAGTGCTTTTATAATATCATTGAGCGCGTGAGCTTCGTTGTTTTCTTTAAATCTTGAGTTCAGTTGTACACAGCGAAAAAAAAGTACTATATGTCCCAGTCTACTGGGCCGATTGATGAAATTCAACTTGCATTATTCACGTTTCGAACGTGCGACGTAAGATATGTATTAGATTTATATATAGTATTGTTCTAATATTGGTATTTTGACATAAAATCGGACTTTTTTCTGAAACGATATGCCAATTGTTTTCCATATTTCGATTTTACGGCTCAAATGATGCCAAACTGCGAAATTTTGTGAAAATCGGACGAGTTGTTTTTAAAACATTTGCTCTCAAAATTTTAGCTACTCCATGTTAACGGAATTTGAAATATATTTATTTATAGCTTTTTTTTATTAAACTTACTTGATTCTTCCTTTCACATTTCGAAATTTAGGTTCATTCCAAAATAGATTGGCCAATTGCTTTATGATTTATTTTTTAAATTTGTATTTTTAAATAATTTTTATAAATTTATGGTAAAACATTTTGAATTATAACCTATTTTGCCGTCATCTTAAAGTAGATATATTTCCAAGAATACATGGAAAAAAAAGAGAATTTTTACTCGAAATCTCTTAAGATATACGTGAATTTAAATACTGGCACGTTTTGAAATTTGGCATATTTATTATAAGCGATAATAACGCCAAATGTAGTTTACTCACTCAGTTAAAATTATTTAAAAGCATGAACCATGCCTTTTTTTCCGCTAGGGTACAATGAAAGGAGAAAAGGAACATAGGTTGCTATAAATTAAAAAGTTTGCCAAATGCGCGACTGAACAATGTGCGATATGCGTATATTCTTGGCGCAGTCTGAAAAATGTGCACCAAGATAAATTTTTAAATTTCTCCGTATATTTCTCACCAAAAATTACAGAACTTAATATCTAGACATAATGTGAGTCGTAGAATCGAAATATGGAAACAAATTGGTAAATTTTATGTCAAAACACATGCATTAAAATACTGCTATATATAAATCTAATATATATTCTAAGTCACGCTTTCGAGACATGGAAAACACAATTTGAATTTCGTCAATCGGCCCAGTAGACCGGGAGATAATGAAGTGTCCCTTTTTTTTTTGGCGCAGTATATATGAATTATACAAATTCATTTACTTGTCGTAAAATTTAAATTGGTGGAAATGTTAGAGCTATAGATTTCTGCGCATATCTGTGTAAAATGTCCGTTGAGTTTACATAGAGAAATAAAAAAACAATCTAAATCTTTTATACAAACGGAAGAAAATAACCAAAGTATTGTAAAACATGACAATCTAGCACATTTAATTAATTCTTAATTTGCCAAGCTTTACTGGCATTACTTTTACATTGTTAACTTACCCTTACTTTTCACTATGTTCTAGATATTACATCAACAGCTTAATTATAATTCTACTTAAAGAATCATAAGTATTTTGTTTTCATTATTGAGTAGAATTAAAACTGCTGAAATTTTACCATCATAAATAAATATAAAATGCTTTTATGTAAATATCTAGCATGAAATTTAATACAAAATTTATTAAATGTGATAATTTCGAGGCTGAAATCACTGGCTTCTAACACTTTTTAGTCCAAAGGGGCTTTGTTCCCGAAGGACTATTGTTTTCGTTTTACGATTTTGCGTCGAATCACTAAAAGCGTTATATCACTCTTCAAACTGTTGCCACCTTTATGAACAAACTCAAAGATTTAAAAGCGAGCAATGGCAACACTCTACGAGATAAAAAAAAACATTTTTATCTCCAGCGCGCGGAACTGTGTATCGGAAATTCAAAAGGTAGACTCATTTTAAAATTGTTTTGCGATATTTCTGTTGAACTTAATTTTATGATTTAAGTGCCGAAGAACATGATGTTTAATAAATAAAGGTAACACACAAAATGTTAAAAAACGCCTCTTTGGACGTAATTTAAAATCTGAAACCTTTCAGATTTAATTTTTTTTTTACCTTTTTATCAATTTTTCATGGGAAAGGAACAGAATTTCGTAAGTTCTTCAAGTTTATCTGGAATCTTCTACATTTAAAATTTGAGTGAGCCTTCATTTAAAAAACTTAGACCTGTGAAGTATGTATTTAAATTACATACATTTCATACGAGATTTGCTATTGAAATGAAAGAATTCTGTTATTAATACATGTAAGTCTCTCTAAATTGGAAAATACGATCATATTTCCAACATTTATAAAAATGAAAATTGCAGTTTTACTGCTTAAAATTGTTTAAACTTAAAACGTATTGTCAATTTCTACCTTTTCATCATTACAGATATGAAAAAGCTCTTCATCAAAATAAAGTCTTATAAATGTGAAAAATTTCATGACTTTTTAACATGACTGATTTCGTGTAGTCTAGGAAGAAAAGATCCTCAAATTGTGCTGGTAAAATAAATTTATGCAAGTTGTTTAATGATTGGTTTGGGGAAGTTTCCTGTTACAACTTGAAAACCTCTCAGATTTATCATCTAAAATATAAAAAGTTTAAGGACATGTTTAGCTTCTCTGAAAGCCAGGTAAGATATTTTTATATCGGATTTTGAAAATAATTGTCGAGGTCATTTAATCTGTTGAATAAAATTTGGACTCTGAATAATCAGGTTCTTCTGTTAACTGCAGAAAAGACTAAATATCTTTATTAATATCTTCCGCAGCATTTCTTGCAGCGCAAGATGGACGCTTTAATGCATTTTCTTTGTGGGAAAACTTATACAATATGCTCCAGAATGAAAGATTTTTTTTTCTTTATACACATCTTTTAAACATTTTTCTTTAAAATTTATAATACGCGTACGTCGTTCTTAAATTTCTGTACTAAATGAAAACTTCTATATGCATTTGCAGATAAATTTGACATTTTAAGTTCATGAGTTTGTTATCTATAACAGTGACACTACATCTTAATTTAAATTATTATTATTATTATTACAATTACTATTATTATTTTTAATACTTTTAATTTCGTTTTGGTATTTTGCATTGATTCACTTTTCAAACTGTTGCCACCAAATATTACAGCCCTGTATTATATTTAAAGAAATTGAAGAATCCGTGTAAATGCATATAAGTTTCTCGTATTGTGATAAAGCAACCATATATAAAGCCATCAAATTTGGAATAGTGTAATCTTTCACCGAATATGGACATTTAGAAGCCCTAATATGAAACTTGTTTTATTATCGATTTCATATTCTGGAACACTTTAACGAATACTTTTTAACAAACTCAACGATTTCAAAGCAAGCAATGGCAACATTGTACGGAAAAGAAAACATTTTTATCTCCAGCGCGCGAGAGTGTATCGGAAATTCCACAGATATGCTCATTTTGAAATTATTTTGCGATATTGCTGTTGAATTAAATTTTATGGTTTAAGTGCGAAGAACACGATATTTAATAAAGAAAGGTAACACACAAAACGTTAAAAAAACGCCCCTTTGGGCATAATATAAAATCTGAAAACTTTCAGTTTTTTTTTTTTTTTTTAATATTTTTATTTTTTCACCTATATAATTATTTTAAATAAACTAGCAGTTGTAGGGTTTAATTTTCTAATAGTTATTTGTATTTCGAAACAAGACTTTGTTTTACTTTCTCATTTTCTACCTACGTCTATCTATCAGAACGAGTTTTCAGGATTAAGTTTTAGGTAAATGAGGTAGAAAGCAGTATTTTAGCTGAGTCTGGATCACTTTGTTAGAAAAGCGAAAGAAAGCGTGTTCTGCCTGTCGGCTATAATATTGCTAATATACGCTTACTGCTGCTACCTTACGTACTTACCGTAATGTTACGTGCCTGCTAATATCCGCCGGTGATCATAAATAAGGGCTAACTCTGTTAATTCTGCGCATTTTCGGCTGCCTTGTTGTAGTCAGTATTAGATTTGTTTCTTATTTTCTATCTTTATTTAAGGTCGAAGTGGTGGCTTACTGTAAGCCCGAGAAGGGGCCGTCTACTAACTTATTTTGAGCTGGAACAAAAAGAAAACTTAACCCTTCTTTGGAATTCTTCTTTACAAGAACACAGCGAATGGTCTCTGCACAGTTCTTCAATATTCTAGCTCTAAAGGACTTCTAATTTAGCTAAGATATTACACAGTAATTACTATAAGAATAATAAAGTGTTCAATCAATTACACGATGCATTTTTAATTTATAACATTATTTATTATTATTATTATTGAAAAGGCATATTGCTGAATAATTTATATGTTTCACTATGTTGAGAATTCGCATTTTCTAGATAAGAAAGTGTATCGCAAATAGACTCACGTATTGAATAATCAAATAAATTTCAGAAAAGGAAAACAATTACTTAATTCACCTCCGGTTGCTTACCATTAAAATGGTGGCTTAAATCAGCGTTTGGTAGACATAATCTGTTCTGATAGGTGATAAGCAAAATCAAACGGGAGTATTGCAGCTTTACCAGAGTTTAATGAAAAACTGTGCAGCCATATGCAAACGGAAATACGCAAATTGGATACACCTAAAAGTTTATAATAAATTTTAAAGAATGAATTTGCTTAATGACTAGGTAAATTTTGGCAATGAGCAGCGTTGTTGAATACTCCCTCCCCCACCCCCAATGGCGGGCAGAAGTCGTCACAGAAGTCGAACGCTACTAAGGCCGGAACCGATGGTCACTTGCATATTCACAAAGCCTTTCTTGTATTGTTTGCTCTGATTGGCTGAAACTGAAAAACAGGGTTACAGAATCTTGTGCTTGGCGACTTTTGTTTCATCGCCTTTGCTATTTGTACAGAGGCTGTTCGCACATTTCTTAGACGATTTTGGTAAGCGGTAATAAAAGATCGTTTGCTGCAAAAGAAGTAATTGCAATTGTACTATGTTTTTAAACGTCAAAATGATCGTCTGTGGCCTGAAAGTTTTGTTTTCATTCAAAATGCCGAATTTAACAAAGCAGTGGTTCGAAGGCTACATTGACGCTCTTTCCGAAGAGAACCGAAGGCTACATTGACGCTCTTTCCAAAGAGAAATATGCATACTCCGTTATCCAAAAACGATGTGAAAGTCGTGGTTTTGGGATATCTAAAACGTCGATAGGTAATATCATCCACAAGAAACGAAAAAAAACGTCAAATTGGAGACTTAAGTGGGACAAAAATTCCAAACAAGTATCCGAGGAAAAAACGGACATCTTCGACTATTGCAAAAGTACGTTGTTTAATGTTAAAAGAAAATCCCCCTAGTCGAAGGACAGTTGCAAAATCATTAAAATGCTCCGTGTCCACCGTAAACAAAATGATAAACGTCGATTTAAATCTTAAGAAAGCAAAAAAACGCAATGTACATCATCTTCTTCCAAAGCATTAGGCTCGACGCAGGGCACGCTGTAAAATTCTATACGAGAAACACTTATCCAAAGAAAAATGGAAAACAATTGTCACAATAGATGAAGCGTGGATGCATTTAAACGATTGTAACAAAAAAAAACCATTTAATATCATAAAAGGGGAGAAAAAAATTTAAGTACATAGTTCAAAGAATCGAAAGAAAGTTTTTCTAAAGGATTCACGATTGTCGCTGGTTTTCTTATAATGGCAAGTTAAAAATAAAGAGAGTGCAAAAAAATGTCAAGATTAACTCCAATACTATCGGGAACATATTTTATCGCCCATTTTTTGAATGAAATACCATCGCTTTACCCGCAGTGCCATTCATCTGTGAGACTCCATCGGGACAAAGCTAGCGGTCACACATCAACATCCACTGTAAATTTCCTAAAAGAAATGGAACAAAAAACTGGTATCCAGGCCATACCCTTCACCGATATCCCTACTCAATCTCCCGATGTGTCACCTATGGATTTTTGTGCTTTCGGACTTTTAAGAACTGCATTATCCAAACGTTGTCCCAAAACCCTAACAAGGCTCTGGAAAGCTGTTCGGGAGGAATGGGATAGAATACCTCTTCTGACACTTCAAAAGGCATTATTATCCTGGAAATTACGGTGTCGAAAAATAGTTCAGAATAAGGGATGTCAAATAGAACATTTAAAACACAAGAATTTTATGTAATTTAGTTTTGTGAATACAATATACATCGTCTAAAAAATGTGCGAACAGCCTCTGTATATCAGCGTGGTGTACCGAAAAGCGTGTGAAAGTCAGAGATGGAACCAGTCAGAGTCAACGGTACGGAGCACAAAAAAAAAAAAAAAATTCTCGGTCTTCTAGATCGGGGGTTCTATCCCCGTTCGTATCTTTTACAAGCTCTCACTGCACGGACTTAATTTTGATTTTATCCTCACTTTTTGAATAACTTTGTTATTATTGGTCTTTTCGCCTTTGCGTGCCGTAGTTCAAAATTGAACACTTTTATTTTCTCTATTTTTGTGAAGGCTAATTTTTCTTCATTTTATTTACTGGTTTGCACTCTTTGTAGTAGATCTCAGTTGCAAGATTACGATCCAAGTTCCCGAAAAGCGTTACAATAGAAATAGCGCATAATGGAATAAAATATAATCTTAGTTATACTTACTCATAATTTAAGTAAAACGAATAGGTATCCGACGTCCTGAAATGTTTATTGAATGTTTCCATTTGGTTTATTTTTTTTTAAAATTTCTGTTATTTGTATAACGAATGCGCTATGGAAATTGACGTAACAGACTCTTTCTAACAGAAATGACGAAAAAAGTACTTATTCCCTTTTCATGTAAATAGTTTTTCTTGCAAAACAATTATCGTACTTTTAAGAGTTTAAATTCATTCTTTAACCAAGCACAAGTAAACTATTAATAAGATCAGTAGATTATTTAAAATATATTCCACGCAATTCCTCTTAGCTTTCTTTCATAAAATAAAAAAATAACGAATGAAATAAGAGCTGTTTCTCCTCGCTTTACTGGAAAGCCCACAAGGTATGTTTGGCGTTTATTACCAAGCCCACAAGGCGATAACTCAGTATTCCAAATATGGCCACCAAGCAGATGTTTCATCCAAAGAGAGAAGACAGTAGAAAAAAGATCTGTAGGCTTTGTGAATATGCTGGTCACTTTATTTTGGAGGCACCTAATAGGTAGAAGCGACAAGTGCCATTACATCCGTGCCTTCTCCGGGATTCGAACCCGGGCCCTTCGGTACGGCAGTCAGAATAACTAACCATCTTGAGTGGCTTGTTGAACATGTAATTAGTTGCAAATAGAGAGAGTGTAGCAAAAGGATAATGTCAGATTTACAAGGAATCAAATTATCATTACGTTCTGTTTAAAAAAAATTAATTTCTAACCTTAAATTCCAAACGTTTTGATTTGCTAGTACTCAAAAATCAAAGATAACAAAACATTTGTTATTCGCTGGGAGATTCAGTTCAAGTAGCTGGCGACACCTCAGAGTCCAGCAAGATGTAATTTCGCTATCAATTTGAACAATAATTAATAACGTACCCTCGGATTCTCTTTATCCCACATTAAATCTGGATGCAAATCACTTTACAATTGATATTAATTTGAGTGTGCGTTTTGAGTCGCTAAAACTGGTAGTATTGATTTTGGGACTATCTTAGAGCAATCGTTTAAAATTCGAATTATTTTAAAAATCTACATGAAACTGTTTTGTCAAAAATAATTCAATATTCTTAAATTTAAAGAATGTGTCCATCAGTTGTACTTATATTAAGAGATTTTAATTTGTTTCACATCAGTTCGTAGAGACCTATTCAATACCAAACATTTTATAAATAATTTTCAGCTTAACATTTACGTTCATAGCAAATGTCGTTTTCAGATTAACCATGCATAACGAAAGCTCTGTTCTAAATAAATGTCTCTTCTCAAACAAATCCACGCTCAGAGAAACACCCGTGAATTCGCTCTTTTCGTCTTGAATAGGGCATCTGTGTCTTTGACAGAAAAATAATCTCGTTTCCGTCCCAGAAGCAGGAGTATTCTACTGGAATACTCTCGTTCCAGTAGGCAATGACTGCTTTTGAAGCTGCGTCTCAGAAATTCAATATGGCATGGATGGTCAGAGTTTATTTTGTTCAGCCCCTAAAGATAATATATGTTTCGGTCGCAGTTTAATATTTTGAGATAGAATTTCTGACAGAATTAAATGACGAAATTCATTTCCTTATCTGATAGAAGGAAGATTTATCTATAATTGCGTTCCGTCTGCCATTAAAACTCAAAAGAAAGTGATCTTGCTTGAACGGATTTAAATATATCAAAATGCGCATCGGCATTTGCACATAATGGAAAATCCATCCATTTGAAAATCACTGTAAAATGCTGCATCAGCTGTTGGAGACATTCAGAGAAATTTTGACCCGGACGGATTTCTTCACTGAAAATATGTCTATTTGAAAGCAAAAAGAAAAGTAAAACACCGTTTTTTCAGTTTGAAAAGCAGTATCTATAGAAGTATATTGCAATAAAAATGGCGCTTCTTGAAGCAATTTAATTACGCAAAATATCGATTTTTAACAACAGTAAAACAATTAGTTTTCACTGTAAGTATTTTTAATACTAAAAAAGAAATTAAATTTCGAATATAATATCAAGCAGTTTTTGAAATTACAAATAAGGATTCTTTTCGTGAATATAAACTTTAAAAATTCTCTAACTTGACTGTTACTTTTACTCTGTAACTTACTTACTTGAATGCATTCGTTTAATCGTTGGATGACTGGGCTAATAAATGTACTTTGGGCTAGAATCGCTGTGTCATCAGTATAAATTGCAAGCGTGGTGTTGGGTGTCGTTCATGTGAATGGGAAAGAGGATGGGACGAAGTAAGGACCCTTGTGGTACGCCAGCTTGAGTAGCTCAGCGGGTAGAATATGTGCCAGAGATGCGAACAACAAAGTGTCTACCTGTCAGGTAGGATTTCATAATGTTTGTGATGTAATCTGTGAAACCCAGACAGTGTAATTTGTAAATGAGTGCATCCAGGCAGACACAATTGAAAGCCTCCTTGTTTTCAGAACGATGAGCTTACCTTGCAAAGCGTTCCTTTGTCACTCAGATTGTCATCATGCTTTTCAGCTTAACCAAAAAGGCAAAAATACTTAAGATACGCTCACTGATCACTATCAATAATATTTAGCAGCGCAGCAATCGAAGTCAAAACTAATATTTTTAGCGTAATTTTTATAAAATTTGAAGGAATAGCAATCCAAAGCTAGGCTGAAAGGGAGAGCCAATAGGAAGAGCTCCTGTAGGATGATGTATCTGTGGTATTGTTTCAGTAACTCTTGCTTTTCAGAAGGAGTTAAAGTGAAATATAAGATTAATAGAGGAATAATTGATTGTTTTTTGTAGCTGAGCAATGTACATTTAAGGTATGATTCAATTATGTTTATTATATTCCGGATTGCCAACAATTAAGTTGTCAGGGTTGAGTGTTCGGTGCATATTCTTGGTAAACATCTTCGTGAACTCCTTAAATCCTGATCTGGAACAGGGAGCTGAATGCAGCTATGTTCTGTGGTAGAATATTGTGATTAAGTGGTAGAAGAACTGCACTTGAAAGGGATTTAAAATCCTCTTTTATTAAATCACAATTATTTACAACCACTTCCCAACTCGGGAGGGATACAGAAAATAAAGACCACACTTGGGTCTAAAATGAACAATCAAATTTAATTTAAACTAAAACTAATTAGAACTTAAATAGTCGTTGCTCACAGAGCTATAACGCGAGGTTGGCCTCTAAACTAAATGGTGCGTAGCAAGATTTACCTAATACTGACGCACTTGGAATTACTTCAACAAGCAATCACGTAAAAGCGCTCTGGCTTAGAATTTAAGTCAGGCGAACGTCGAATAGAGTAATCGTGGTCTGAGACTAAAAGCTCTCTCACACTGAAAGGTTTCTACCTTTCGTTAAATACTACTTGGCTCCACTTCAAATTAGCATAAAGCTGAAACGCGCGCTTATTCTAACGGGAAGTTGCAATGAGAAGGAATAGACAGATTCAAATTAAAATAAAACATTGTTAGTTTAACTAAAGCCTTACAAAATTTTAAATATATTACATCTTCTCTTGTCAGTGCCATTTTCCCAAGCGTTCTTCTTCTCCTATTTGTAATTGTTGTAAGCAGTTTTATTTTCTTCAAAATCGCTGAAATAACCTTGTATTTGGCGTACATTTACTAAAACACTCAATAATAGTCAAAGTTTCGTATCAAGGAACATGAACCTTATGTCCGAAAGGGCGAAATTAACAATTCAATAGCGTATCATAGTTGGAAATTTAATCATGATTTTGACTTTGGATCTGCAGAAATTAGCCAAAAAGCTTCTTCCGTCGGTGAATTGGATTTTCTTGAGGTTTTTCATATTCACAAAGATTTAGCATGTTTAGTGAATGATTTTAAGTTCAATCCAACCCTTCCTAACGCTTTTAAAATTCTATTAACATAATTCTTGGTTATTAGCCGATAGATGGTGTTGCCTCCTCGCGCGTGGCTCTACCCGAGGGTATAAAAAAGCCGTTACTGAGGTTGCTTTCCCCTTTCTAAATATTTTGTTCTCCTGATGAGGACGGACCTATAGCTGCCCTCGAAATCGATTGAGTGTTTTAGTAAATGTACGCCAAATACAAGGTTGTTTCAGCTATTTTAATTGCCACAATGACGTGTTTCTCTTCTACTCTAGTTTTATTTTACTTTGAGTGTTTTTTGATCGTGATTTTCACATTATTCTGCCCTAAACCTTAATGTTTATTTAAATGGACCACGATTAATCGAGATACTGATGATGTCCGTAATATATTTGAGAAGGAAAGAAACGTATGTGCTGGGTGTTTTTATTTTAATATTTTTTATGTTTCAAGGATAGTAATAACTGTTTGAAAGCTTGTTTTGTTGGAATTTCGGATGCAACTGAAAGAACCATTGCATCTCAAAATCACTGCATTTAAAAACCACTGTTGCAATCATAATTTCCTTGTCAAACAAAAACATTTCTCCTTAAACCAATTGCTCTCAGTACTTATAATAAACTGTTTGCTGAGAAATAGTAAAGCAGCACCGATAAGTTTTATGTGTATTCTTTATTAATGTAGATGAAAAACTATTAAGTTTGCAAAGTCGGGAATTCTTAGCTACCATAAAATACACGCGGCGTTGACTACTTAGTGAATTACCACTATCTTTTAAAGTACTACAAGATCAGAAAAGGGTGCATAGAACACTTTATTAACTCAAATAAAATTTGACGAAGTTAAGTATAGCCTAATGACTTCACAGTTTAACTATCGCCCAAGCTGGCTCTGACTCGAAGCCGACGTAAACAAGCCTAATAGCAAGATTAACTCAAAGCCGCAAAATTTTCATCGCTAGGAATCAAAGTTACCAACGTGGTCATCAAGCAGGCAGAACACGCTCTCATTTCACCCTCCAAAAACCTTGCTTATTCTACCTAGTTTGAATATCGCCCTTGCTTAAAAATCTGCATTCTGGAATGGAAATGATATGAAGTTTAATAGAGAAGGTACTTAAAATAACTGGTTAGAAGGTTGAATAGTACAATTGTACAAGTTTGTAAATTACTATAATAAATAAGTGAGAATATTGCCCTTTGAGAAAGGAAGAATAAAAATTTCTCTATCCAGCGCTTTGACAACGCTTTCCACTTGATTAATGAACGAAGTTATCGAAGATTAACTCAAAGCCGCAAATTTTCCATCGCTAAAGAAACAAAGTTATCAACGTGCTCTTCAAACAGGCAGAACACGCTCTCATTTCACCCTCCAAAAACCTTCCTTTTTCTATCTAGCTTGAATATCTCCCTTGATAGAAATGTGCATTCTGGAATGGAAATGAAATGAAGTTTGATGGAGAAGGTACTTACAATAACTGGTTAGAAGGTTGAATAGTACAATTGTACAAATTCGTAAATTACTATAATACACGTAGACAATACCTTTCAGATATTTGTGAAAAAATAGAGTCAATTATGATTTAATTTTTCTGATCTATAAACTGATTTTAATTTTGTTTATCTGACCGTTTGTTTCTTCTACCGAGTTGCAATTTTCGGTTCACTTTTCCTTCTTCCTCTTTTTTTCCTGCTCGTTTCTCGTGGCTCTTTGACGAATTTTTTCGGGTCTATTTTTTATATGTGTGACCCTACGATAACTTCGTTCATTAATCAAGTGGGAAGCGTTGTCAAAGAGCTGGATAGAGAAATTTTTATACTTCCTTTCTCAAAGAGAAAGAGGGAAGGGAGACTTTTTTTCATACTTATATATCCATTATTTCCTCACTGCAAACTTCATTAGGGACGTAATTTGAGATGTCCTTCTTTTTACACTTTCATTTTCTCTTTGTTTCCTTATTGAAGTTTACTTTTTCCCTCTCCTGCAAACGTCGTAAGAATGTAAAAACACTGATTTCATTTTAAATCTTAATTAAGAGAATTTATGAAAGATTTAAAACAAGGATAGATAACTCTTTAATTGTTCTAGTGTAAGTGTACTGGAGTAAAAGAACTAGTTAAGGTGTGAACGGCGTTATTACCTTTCTATCGATCCTAATGAAGCTGAGGTATTTTTTGCAGAATAAATTTCAGTTCTTTAAAAACCGACTATTCGAGCAATCAGAGGCAACAGAATTTCAGATTTTATTTCACGAAGTTGTCTTAGTGTATCGCAGTTAAACATAAAGAGGATCTGATTTGTTTAACTGAATTATTTTCGATTAAAAGCAATTCTTAAAATTACTTCTTACACTATGCAGCAAACTTAGACATGCACACAAGCTTATTTATTAGACAATATATACAGTAAGTTTTTATTTTATATTCGGTTATGCAATAAATCTTTAAAAAAAACTGATACTGTTTAAAAAAAACTGATACTGTTTAAACTGATACTGTTAAACTGATACTGTTTAAGGTTAAAATGAAGTTAACATAATTTACAACACTTAGTGTAATTATAATAAGTTTGGGGATAACAAAAAGGAGAAAGATCTAGAAACTGTTTTAATTATAATTTCTTTATTTGATTTTGTGAAAAACGGAGATATTCCTATACTATTTCGCCAATAAATATTAAAAACGTGTAAGAATAACTTAAAAGTGCCCCGGATGTCGAAATACGTTATGCATAAAAATCATTGCTTCATATTTTTGAAGCAATGCAAATTCGTGTAAATGATACTAAAAGATATTTTCCCACCTTCCAGCATGACTTCCGGGTATACCGATAGCACACTCGGCTCGTATCCAAGTGGTCTAGGGCCGAGTCCTGAGGAAAGGATTGCTCATATTTCATGCTTCCTGCTTCCAAATAACCCAATTACTCTACAGTGGCGCAAATAAATAAATAATAATTTGCGGTATATTTTGTACTATATAATGAGATTTTGCTATGAAAGCAATGGCTGTATGTGATATCCATTATACCAATTGTGTAAATTATGTTATACTTTGTATTATATGATGAAATACTTGCTGTTGTAAAACATATGATATTGTACAATGTACCTGTGACAGGTTCTTACTTTAATCACACAGTTGTCACTTAATTGATTAGGGACTGCTTAAAATACTACTAACTTTGGATTTAATAATTATTGTCAATCTAATCAGAATGATTAATAGAGACATAAAACACTTAATGGAATTAAGTTCTTCTTTCCACTTCTTCACGTTTTAAGGTATTTCATCTAGAAATTGATATATTTAAATTAGTCTTTAAAATGTAAATTAAAGAGTTTAATAGAGACAGGATACTCTTTAACTGAATTTTAAAGTTTAATATTTTAAATTGTTTGACTTTTAACATGGATAGAGAACATAGATTTTAAAATATTTTGGAATAGGGATATATCACCAGTATTTTTGTTTTTGTTTGTGTTAGATGGGCCTGTCCTCTTTTAGCCATAAGGCCGTTTATTCGGCTAAGGGGGCTGAGGGCTTCGCCCTTCACATTACATTACATTGGCCCCCGAACTAAAAGGTAATTAACGATAATTCTTCGCCACCAGAATTTGGCGATTAAGGCGCCTAATCCACAGTCACCTTTTAAAATGGGAATACATAAGATATTTCTTACTCGTTCCATCATGTATTAGTACTGTAACGGTAGCACACCCGGCGCGTATTCGAGAGCACTGCACATTTTTCAAGTCTCCTGCTTCAAAATAACATTATGTTCTGTAATACATATTGATACATATGTGTAAAAACCATTTATCTGGTTTAATAAATATCATCACTTACACTGTTATAAAGATTTGTATTTTATGAATATAAACCTCAGGACGGTGAAGTAAATCAATCATGGGAACATAACAATAAATATGCCCAAGCTGTAAACATTAAAACTATGTTGAAAAAAATATATAATGACGATATTTAAAAAGAAAAAAACAGCTAAAATAAATGGTCAAGAAAGAGCATTTTTAAAGTATATAAAAACAAAGCGATGATTCAGACTCATTAGTTAGAAAAAATAAAGCGGAATATGTAAACAACCATTATTCTTAAATACCACAAAAGCAATGAAATCTAAATAAAAATTTATCTAATGAACCAAAGACTTTAATTCGAAGTATAATAATAAATTAAACGAAGAAATGTGTACTATTATTTTTACTTAATGAATATCACAAAAATAATTGCGTGCATTTATAAAAAGAAACGAAAAAATAAAGATTCAATTTCCGCGGTGATGGCGCTTTTTCGTTCACATTTTGTCATAGATTTCATCGTTAATGCTAGCTTTTGTTTCTTAAAGGAAACGAAACTATTTTCGCATTGAAGCTTTTTCCGATTTCCAGCAGAAAATGTTTTAAAATGATGTAAGCATTGTGTAATTATTTTAATTATTTATTCTGCAAGATTTTCTGTACCTTTATGTAAATTTATTATATTTTGATTTTCTATGTTATTAGTCCAAAGGGATTTAGTCCCGAAGGAGTATTACTTTCGTTTTGCGATTTTGCGTTGAATCACTCTGAATGCCCGTTTCACTTTTCAAATTGTTGCCACTAAATGTTATCGCTCTGCATTAAATTTTAAAAAATGAAAAATCTGCATAAATGTATGCATGTTTCTCGCATTGTGATAAAACTTAGAGCCATCGAATTTTGAATGACGTAATCCTACTGCGAATATGGGCATCTGGAAGCCCTAATTTTGAATTTGAAATTTGCTTTATTATCGATTTTATGTTTTGTAACATTTCAACGAATTTCTGATTAACAAACTAAATGATTTCAAAGCGAGCAATGGCAACACTGTACGGAAAAAGAAAAACATTTTTATCTCCAGCGCACGAGACTTACGGAAATTCTAAAGATATGTTCATTTTAAAATGATTTTGCGATATTGATTTTGAACTGAATTTTATGGTTTGAGTACGTAGTACATGATATTTAATAAAAAAAGGTAGCACACGAAACGTTAAAAAAACGCGCCTTTGGACGTAATTTAAAATCTGAAATCTTTCAGATTTTTTTTTATTTTTATTTACTTTTGAGCAAGTTGATTTATTATTATTCCAAAGGGGCTTTCTCCCTGAAGGACTATTGTTTCCGTTTTGCGTCGATTCGCTACTATAAACGGCTGTATCACTTTTCAAATTGTTGCCACCAAATGTTATCGCTCTGTAATATATTTAAAGAAATTAAATAAGGTTAGGTTATTCAATTATGGCAAAACACACGAGGGCTATCTGCCTAAGGGGAAGGATGCCTTCGTGGAGGACTTTCTAAGAGAAACTGGCTCGTATACACGTTACACATGGGGAAAACCACGAAAACGCCTATGCAGCCAGCCCGTTCGCGGATTCGAACCTCGGACCGAACTACCAGTGTTCAGCGTCTTTACCGCTCGGCGGCTGGTGGGCTAAAATTAAATAAGGAAGAATCTGCATAAATGTATGTATATTTTTCGAAATGTGGTAAAACAACTATACCTAGAGCCATCCAATTTTGAATAACGTACATTTCCACCCGAATATGCCATCTGGAAGCTCAAATTTGGAATTTGGAATTTGTTTTATTACTCATTTCATATTTTCTAAAACATTAACGAATTTTTGAAGAACAAACTCAACGATTTAAAAAAGAACAATGGCAATACTCTAAGGGAAAAAAAGCTTTATCTCCAGCGCGCGGAATTGTGTATCGGAAATTCTAAAGATCTAAAGATATGCTCATTTTAAAATTATTTTGCGATATTGCTGTTGTGCTGAATTTTATGGTTAAGTGCAAAGAACATGATATTTAATAAATAAATTTGTCAGGACTGAGTGTTCGGTACATACTCTTGGCGAACATATTCGTGAAGTAAACTAAGTCCTGATTTTGAACAGGGAGCTGAATGCAGCTATGTTCTGTGGTAGAAAACTGTGGTTAAGTGGTAGAAGAACTGCACTTAAGAGGGATTTAAAATCCTCTTTTATTAAACCACAATTATATACAGCCACTTCCCAACTCGGGAGGGATACAGAAAATAAAGACCGCACTTGGGTCTGAACTGAACAATCAAATAATTTAAACTAAAGCTAAATAGAAATTTAAGTAGTCGTTGCTCACAGAGCTATAAACGCGAGGTTGGCCTCTATGCTAAACGATCAATGGTGCGTAGCAAGAGTTAGCTAATAATAACGCACTTAGATTTACTTCAATAAGTAATAGAGTAACAGCGCTAAGGTATAGAATTTAAATACTAGCTAGTCAGGGGAACGTCGAACAGAGCCGCAGTGATCTGAGACTAAAAGCTCTCTGACCCTGAGTATTTCCTCACTACCGTTTAAATATAAACTTGGCTCCGCTTCAAATTAGAATAAAGCTGAAACGCGCGCTCATTCTAACGGGAAGTTGAAATAAGAACACATAGGAAAGGCAAATTAAAATAAAACTTTGTTAGTTTGAACTAAAACCTTACAAAGGTAACACACAAAATGTTAAAAAAAACGCCCCTTTGGACGTAATTTAAAATCTGCACCCATTCAGATTTTTTTTATTATTATTTGGCTGAGCAACTGATAATGGGAAATTTATAACGTATATCAACATTCTCGATAAAAGTAAAACTTCTGTTACATGAAACTGTGTACCTCAGAGTGTCAGCGAGCTGAACCAACACCTCCTAACAGAAGAAAGCCGGGACACTGAAGCGAGAGGAAGCTCTGACGTCACAGGTAGTCGTCTGACTCACCTATCGCTCCTTCTAACAAGTTCAAAGCCCCGTAGTTGAGCGACGAACGTGGAGCGGTAATTTTCCTCAAAGTTTATATATTGTCTCGTGCTTTTGTAATTTCGTACGATGCCTCATAAATGTGCAGTAGCCACATGCCGCGGTAATTATAAAAACGGCCCAAAAGTGGCTGTATTCAAGTTTCCAAATGAGACAGAACTCCGTATGAAATGGATAAGGAGTTTACGAAGAAAAGATGGCTTTCAACCTACTAAACATACAAGAGTAAGTTCGATTTTACTGCATTTTTGATGTTTTGTATCATTATAAATTTTTTATTACTTTTATTGATACGTATGTGAGGTTTATGCTTTCGTTATTAGATATTGATTTGAGGGTAAAAAGTTATGGTTGAAAGATTTTTAATCTTGCCTGTTTTAATCATTTAAAAGAAATATTTTCCTTCAAAGTTATATGAATGAAATAAAGTTCCATATAACAGGAATAATTCTAAATTTAGTAGTTACATGAAAGCCAATAATTTGTAAATACTCAGTAAACAGTGCTGGCAGATTTTGTAATTATTCCAAATTCATAATATTTTATATAACAAGGATTTACCAGATAATAATAGGTTTCATTTTAAAATTTCCGTAATGATGTATACAAGTTTGGTGTGCTGTATTTAAGGTAATTAATTGTATTTGATAACCAGTATTTGTTATAATCAATTATCTCAATTACATAAATTTCTTTAAATGCAAATAAAGCTGTAATCATCATGATCAGCAATCCAGACCTTACAAATTAAAGAAATTATAAATGTAACTGAAATCATATTACTGGCTTTCTAATTGGTATTTATTTATCAAAGTACTCATTTAAATCATAAGGCTTATTGACTTCAGTTACTAAATATTAACATGCAATGTAACTTTTGTAATCACAACAAATTAATTTTTGAATAATTTCTTTTACAGGTATGTGAATTACATTTTCGAGCGGATGAAATAATACGAGAAATTGAAATGTATGATGAGAAATCAGCAAGGTTAATTAAAGCACCAATTTCTAGGCCACGTTTGAAAAAAGGATGCATACCTTCTCAGTTTCCGGATGGCCCGTCTTACATGTCATCAAATTCTGTATCAAGAATGTCACCAGAAAAGAAGAAAGCTCGTTTAGAAGAGAAATATCTGGAGAAAGCAATAGAAGAAAGTTTGAAAACGAAAGAACTGTATGATGATGAGCGATCATTTGAAAGTTTAACTAAATTCAATAATTGCCTAGCACATCAAATTTTAGAAACATTTTGGACGACTGTACATACTGAAAATTCAACCATGTTACTTGATATTTTAAGTGACCCAGCTCCAGAAATTCAGAAATCAGTAGTAATAAATGAGGATTTAATAGTGTATGTTTATATTAAAAATATCGCTATAAAATCTGTTGGTAAATTTGTTTTCCCTCTAAAAATTAGTACTATAAATATGTTTCTAGAAGTACTGAAGGAAGTTGAAAGCCTGTCTCATAACTTTCAAAATGAAGAATATATTATGAATTCTACACAAATTGTGGATGATGTGCTCTCAGAATTAAAAAGAGTATTACCTGAAAAAGAAACTGAACTAAACTTCCTTTCAGAGCAAGTAAATAAACTAAATGTAAACAAACAGAAATATCGATACACTCCAGATTTACTTATTTTTTGCAGTTTGTTAAACTCGATCTCACCACATGCATACAAGTTTTTACGACATTCAGGTTACATTGCTATTCCTCACCCCCATACTATTCGTAGAATTTGTTCAACTTTTTCTCTTAACCCTATCACTGAGCAATTTAATGATGACTTTTTAGGATATGTTAAACAAAAATACAAGGATTTAGAAGAAAATGATAAAACTGTAATTATTATGATGGATGAGGTACATTTAAATTCATGTTTCGATTTTAAAGGAGGAAACTTGTGTGGCATGGCCTACAACTGTGAAAAAGCCGCTACAAGTGCTTATGTTTTTATGATACGCAGCTTATTATCACCTTTCAAAGATGTGGCACATATATTACCAGTTAAATCATTAAATGCTGAGGATCTGTATCAATATCTTAAGAAAATAATAATTGGTTTAGAAAATATAGGTTATAGAATTGTGGCAGTTGTCTCTGATAATAATTCAATAAATAAAAAAGCCATGTCATTATTTTGTATGCCTCCAAAAATTAGTATTGTATATAAAAACCCAGCAGACTTATCTCGGCCACTATTTTTTGTTATCGACTCAGTGCACATCTTGAAGTGTGTCAGGAACAACTGGATAAACCAAAAAAATTCTGGGCAATGTTTATTTTATCCAAATTTTGAAAATTTTTCCAAGGTAGAAACAGCGGCTTTTGCATGCATAAAAAATCTCCATTCATTAGAGGCAGGCAGACTTATAAAGTATAGTTACGGATTGACTCTGAAAGCTTTATATCCAACCAATTTGGAAAGACAAAATGTCAAGCTTGCATTACAGATATTTGACAGTCGTCTTGTAGAGGCAATAATTGATATTGGTAAAGAAAATAGTATTCTAAATTACAAAACAACTGCTGAATTTATAAAAATTATCTCTACGTGGTGGTCAATAGTCAATGTCAAAAGTATCTTTAAAGGACACCACAAGATGAATGAGTATCAAAAGCCATTAACTGTGCAAAATGATGATGTTAGATATGTTTATTTAAATAAGTTACTTGAGTGGTTAGATCACTGGAAACTTTTAGGCTGTTCTAGTGGCGGACTAACTAAAGAAACACATTTTGCATTAACACATACTAGCTATTCATTGCTCGAAATGGCAAGGTATTGCATTGAAGAGCTAAAATTCACTTACTTTTTACCAGGGAAAGTTCAGACAGATCTCCTGGAGAATAGATTTGGAAAATACAGACAGCTGGCTGGGTCACAACATAATATTTCTATAAGGCAAGTATATGAAACTGAAGCGAAATTAAGATTACAAAGTCTTCTGCCAACTGTTATTAAATCTTCAAAGTATGGAGGAATTCCTATTAATCTAAATTGTAAAAACCTATGTATTGAATCTCTGGAGCAAGAAAATATTGGATGCACTTTCTCAGGAAGAATAACTATTACAAATGAAGATATACAAAATGTTCAAAATGACATACCAATTTTAATGTATATAGCTGGTTACTGTAGTTATAAAGTTGTAAAAACATTAAGCTGTGATATATGTAAAGGCAATCTGACTATTGATAAAGAATTAATTGTAGAAAATGAAGGACAGTCATGGATAAAAAGATTTGATAGAGGACTTTTATATCCTCATCCAGATGTACTAAATTCAGTAATATATAATTATATTGTTATTCAAAAACTTGTATCTGAAGAATTTGAGAATGAATTTCTATTTTCTGCAAATCAGAGGGATATAGCATGCAACTTAACTCTAGACATACTGATAGAAAATGATCTTTTTTTAAATCTAGATGGTTGCCCTAAAGATCATGAGCCACAGAAAGTGTTAAAACAGATTCTTTGGTCATCAACAAACACATTTTTAAATAATTATTGCAAATTAAAGAATGATACACTGCACCAGAAAAGCATTGCAAAAGAGCGCAAATTGAAAACTTTAAAGCATAAATAAAAAAATAACGGGTGTTCAGCGATTAAATATTTAAAAAACATAGGTTTTAATTTAACTGATGCTGGTATTTCTAGGTTAGTAAATTTATTTAATCATATGTGGATTATGTTTCAAATAACTGATAATATGATATGAATTAACACTTATTTTCTGCCTGTTTGGTATGTTTTAAAATTATAATAGCTGCTGCTATTTTACTGGGAATGGGTCATTATAATTTTGCTGATATCGACATACACTGACTGTTTTATATTCCGATAGGTGATAATATTGTAAAATTTATTTTTGTGCTGTTTAGCGTTTGTTGCATAAAAACATATATGGGTTGTATTTTAAGTGCCAACTAATTTTATGAAGTGGATATCATTTGGTGTTAACATATTGTAAAATGCTTTGTCATGATAAAAGTTATGTGTTTCAACATGCTTACAAGATGACAAGTTTATAGTAACTGCTGCTGTTATACTGAGAATGGGTTATTATAATTTTTTCTTATGTATAGACATGTACTGATTGTTTTATATTCAGATCAGCTGAAAAATTAATTTCCTTGTCTTTAATTTGTCATCGTGTAAAGATGTGTCTGGGTTGTGTTTTTATGCAGCCAGTACTTTTATCATTTGGGTATAATTTTGGTGTTAATATATGTCAAAATGCTGTATCAAAGTAACAGTTATTTGTTTCAGTATGCTTACAAAAGCCATATGTTTATAATAACTGCTGCTATTATATTGAGAATGAGTCATTATAATTTTGTTGATAAGGACATGTACTGACTGTTTTATATTCCGAAGACTTGACACATTCATTTCCTTGCCTTTAATTTGTCATTGTGTCAAAAGTGTCTGGGTTGTGTTTTTATGCAGCCACTACTTTTATCATTTGGATATAATTTGGGTGTGAACATATGGTAAAATACTTTATCAAAGTAACAGTTTGTTTCAGCCATGCTTACAAATTTATATAAGCATGCTGAAACAAATAACTGTTTATTATAAAAAAGGTAATAGCTTCTGCTATTATATTGGTAATGGATCATTATAATTTTATTAATATGGACATGCACTGACTGTTTTGTATTCAGATCACTTGAAAGGTGATAATATCGAAAAATTCATTTCTGTGTTATTTAGTTGTTGCTGCATAAAAAAGGTATCTGGCTTATGTTTTAAGTGGCAACTCATTTAATTATGTGGATATCATTTGATGTGAACGTATGGTAAAATGCTTTCTCACGATAAAAGTTATATGTTTCAGCCTGCTGACAAGATAAGTTTAGAGTAACTGCTGCTGTTATACTGAGAATGGGTCATTATAATTTTTTTGATATGGACATGTAGTTACACTTGAAAAATTGAAAAAATATTGAAAAATACAGTTCTTTTCCTTTAATTTATCATTGTGTAAAAAAGTGTGGGTTGTGTTTTAACTGGCCACTACTTTTATCATTTGAGTATAATCTTAGTGTTAACATGTGATAAAATACTTTATCAAGGTAACAGTTATGTGTTTCAGCATGCCGACAAAATGACAGGTTTGTAATATCTCCTACTATTATTCTGGGAATTGGCTGGATAAGGGGTGTCTCAAATTAAGAGCACTCAATTCACAAACATGTGATTTTTCATCAGCGTTTTCAGATTACCTGTGTCCCATAGGCTTCTTGGACAAATCATTTTGATATTTTCTTTGCTTAAATTAAACAAGCCTGATAGCAAATAACTTAGAAGGTCACGATTTCAGCTTGGAAAAATTACAACAAAATTGTGGTGCAGGTAGTGACCAGATACTTCCAAATTGCATACAGAAATGTTTTTATTTTTTTCTGTGTTTGAAACATTAACCGATAATCACTTACTTTACATAACATCAATAAATGTTTTTACATATACTGGTGATGCTGATGTCCATTCTCTGTTGAATGTGCCCTATGAATGTCCTTCTATGCCTTATAAGTAATAATAGCATCTTATAAAATTTCATGTCATTTGTGCACCTGAAGTGTTTTAAATGGTAGCCTGATATTTATCCATATTACAGCAGTATCTTAATACATTGTGAAATTCTTAGTGGCTGGTGTGAAAAGTTAATAACTGTGTTTCTAATTGCCAGACAAAATAGGTTGAAATTTAACAGATAGAAACTTCAAGTTGCAGTACAAAAATTTAAATATTTAGATCACATAGTCTCATCTAATTGCTTCTGATGAGACCAGAGTAATATAGAAGCAATTTTGAAATTTTCACACCTATTAATAAATAAAAAGTGATGAGATTTCTTAGTATGGCAGTATGTTTAATGAGCTTTCTGCTTCAATTTTTACAAGAAAGTTTGAATAATTTATTGAAAAAAAAAGGGAAGGATTAGCTGGTCATGTTATTTTTATGTTATAGCTCGGGTGATATGTTGTTATTCTGAACTGTTTGCATAAAACTGTAAATAAAAATTTATTATTTTTCACTTGTGAATCTTTATTTTCATGTTCAGATATATAACTAACATAATACAATTAAGTACTTATACAACTAATATTGGTTTACAGATTTAAGTTAATATTTTAAATTGCACATTGAATTATTTGCTTAGCAGACCTCTAATGTACTAATTTACTTGAAACTTGGAAAATAAATAGCATATTATAGTCAAAATTTAGTACATTTTTATACTATTTTCTTTTAAAGACAAGTTTTTGATTTGAAGAAAAATGAAATGATAAGTAGTAGTTTGTATGCAGATAATTCAGATTTTTTTTCCATAAATATTAGAAAAATATAGGGCAACATTAAATAACAAATTATTAGAGAAAAGTCGAAAATTCCATTTTGAGTTAATACGGTTGATTTTTAACGTATTGAATGCTGCTGTGAAATCTTCAAGGAAGTGTAATTAATTAGTTATAGTCTAGGAATAAGAAAAAGAAAATTCTTAAATTTACGTCAAATTTAATTCTGTTAAATTTTGAACTAATTAAAATATTCATTATATATATTAATAAAACATTTCTTCTGCCTATATAAAAGCAATAATATATTTCATAATGTTATACGTGACAATAAGACATTTTTTCATACGAAATTTATTTATAATAAAAATTATACAGGAACTATGTAAAATATGAAAAGAGGTAACTTTTTTTCCTCCAAAAATTTTGGAATTGTCTTAAGATATCACATAAATCATGAAATAGAAAGGACGATCTTAAGGAAATACTTCTCTTTCAGAGAAGTAGTACTATCCTTTTTTTTAATGTAATTAATTTTTAATAAGCAGGGAAGTAGATATTTTGATAGAAATTCAGCTATATTCCAATAACAGCTGTCTTTATGCACAATGTTTTTTAGTAGATTTGTAGGAACAAGTTGTTTTGTAGTTAGCAATGCTTCCTTGTGAAATAATTTTTTAGAATTTAATGTAGTTTTAGGATAGACGTCTATAGTTAAACATGGACATAATTATTTATTTTTTAATATTACCTACAAAGCATAAATGTTTACCCTTTAGTTTTTGGCCGAATAACTCATAAAAACTTGTTTAATTTCTCAATATATTAAAATTCCGGAAATATTAATTGTACTGTTTATATAGAACAAAAATATTGGATCTTTGAATAAAATCCAACCCAAGTATCTACATCAAATAGTGAAAGCAACATTAAGTACAGCACTAGCGCGAAGCTTGTTCTGTTACCCTCTCGGGGTTTCGACTCAGACGACTACTCGTGACGTCATAATCCAGTGTCCCGGCTTTCTTCTGTTAGGAGGTGTTGGCTGAACGCCCCATTTAAGGAATGCCCACTTGATCCAAACTAACTGGATAGTCGTGTTCTATGGTTATCTTCTGAGTTCTTCCAGATTAATTGTTGTGAAGAAAACTCAAAGCAAAGCGCAGATAAGCTGAGAGTGCTGAGGTATACCACCAAAAGTATGTTGCCTCTGGCAATAACTTATTCTTTCATCTTAACCCATAAATAAGGCATAGAAATAAAATTTAATGCTATTACACACTGTGTTTGTTAATACTGTTACACACATTAGTTTATGTATTAGCATTAGTACTTGTTAATACTATTACACACTGTGTTTGTTAATACTGTTACACACATTAGTTTATGTATTAGCATTAGTACTTGTTAATACTATTACACACTGTGTTTGTTAATACTGTTACACACATTAGTTTATGTATTAGCATTAGTACTTGTTAATACTATTACACACACTATTATGAAAAAAAAATGAATACTTTTCGCGATTATGAAGGCATGACGCATTGGTAGTTAAATTGTCGTAAAGATATTATAAGCTTGCTAATCAATTTACAAGTAAACATACCCCTATTGATTCCATGTGATCAAAGAGAGATAGGATTCAGCGACATACAAAAGGATGTAGAGACGCTAGGTTATTTCGATGCAGGAGACATGAAAAATGAGCAACGCCTTCGCCAGGAACCTAACCACGGACCTCTTGGTTACGCGTCGAGCGTGCTGACCACTACACCACGAAGGCATACGAAGAAGGCGGGAGAAATACCTTATATATTCCCCCTTTTAAAGGGCGACCGGAGTTTTGGGGAACCCAATCGCCAAACCCGGTGGTGGAGCGTCATCATCCACTACCGTTTTAGTTCGGGCGCCAGTGTAGAGTCATTAGGTTATTTTTTGAAGCAACAAACATGAAAATGAGCAATGCCTTTGGCGAGAATCGAACCAGGGATCTCTCGAATACGCGTCGAACGTGCTGACCACTACACCACGAAGGCATGCATAGAAGGCGGGAGAAATACCTTATAAGGAAAGACGAGAAACTTTTAAAAGAAAATGTACTATTCTGGAAGACATTAGCACAATATATAAGGTATAAGATGAGGAATAAAACAGAAAGTTTGAAACTCAGAAACTCATGAAAGAACTGCAGCAAAATGAAAAGCATTTTGCAAGAGGACTTGGAAAACATTCTGAGAAACTGCACGATAAAAAAAATAATATATAGACTGCTTAAAAATAAAGAAA
>KK122173.1:268880-281479 GCA_000611955.2 Stegodyphus mimosarum
TATATATATATATATATATAACTACAGTTTGGCTATCAATGCGTTAAATGTATGTTCAATTATTGTATGTATAATTTGCAGTTTTGTGGACGAGTTTTTATTCGTGCTGTGATTATATGGTATAACCATTTACATGTGGGCCTTCTTCTTTTCCGTTCGGAAAATATGCCGGCAGGAAAAGATAAAGCCCAAGTCTTCAATACTTTGTAGCATTTATTATTTTAATTAACCAAATTATTTTTAGTTTGAACTTTCCTATCGATATCTCAAAGTTTCAGTTGCTGCCCGAATTTAGCGCGAGCGAGATATTTATGCAAATCGCATATATCTGTTAGCAGTTTAAAAGGCAGGATTTAACGAGGGGAAAGACAGAGCCTTGGATTTATCGCCGTAAGGCTGTGCGCGCAAAGATTTCCTCTGTCTACTGAAAGTTCGCCTTCATAGGCATTTGCAATTACCAGTGTTTGCTAGTGAAATTCGCATTATTGCATTTCACTAAGAGTTAAGCTTCCCTCGCCGTCCTACTTAAGCTAAGTTAGGGAATTGAATTTGTTAACACACTTTATTTTCATATTATTTTAGTTCAGCCCAAGTAGTGGCTTACTCTCAATTTGAAGAGTTGTAATTATTTGAATTAAAGGGTCACTTTTAAACCCTCCTTCTGACTTTGTAGTTCTTCAACACTAAAGGACATAGCCTAGATTTGCTCACTGTCCTCCACATAGGGTTTCCCAGCTTATGCTCACGAAGAAAGTCAAGAGATTGAAGGAGAAACCTTACAACTTGATCACATGCATTCACTTTATTCTCGCAACTTTTCATCCACCGGCAGGGCATGGATGCGACTTACGTCTGTTGGGGTTTACTAACCGGCATTCTATTACAGATTGTAGGCTGTGGATTTAACCATCATCTGATATGTTTTAAAAGAACTTCGGAAATCATTTTTTGCTGCTGCTTCAAATTAATAATGTGAGCCATCCAGGTTTATTCTTTTAAAAGAATATTTTAATTAATTCATTTCTCACTTCGCGACAAGGCAAAAATACATAAAAAACTCAAAATATCTATATTACAAATAACGAAGCAAATCTTAAACGCTTATTTCCTCGAATAAATTCCAGAATGGATTAAGGATGATTTAATTCGCAATAATAAAACAATCTTTGTTGTTGCGAAGTTTAGTTTCTCTATATTGGCAACAAATCCACAATTCTGCTAAGTTTCAAATGCAAACAAAAATGGCTGCTATAGCCAAAACAGTTAGGCTTAGCCGCATTTAAACAACTTTTAAATTGTTGATAATTTTACACATATTGCATGCAGATTTACTAAAGGCACAGAAACCTTAACATGAAGATAAGAACAATATAATTCAATCATTTTTGAAGCAAAAAATGCGGAGTTTACAAGCATATAACAATAAAGAAAGTGAGCTCAATGAGCTGAGTAACAGAGTGGATATATATATGCGTATATTAATATACCTTTGATGCGGCCGATGGCAACCAAAATAGGAGGTGCATATCTACGTGTTATAGTAGTCCTATGTACAAAACTTCAACATTCTGAGGCTACTCATTTGTGAGTTATGCGAGATACATACATATGTACATGCGCAGAGGCGCCACGAAAAAAGCTCTTCAGAATCCATTTTATATTTTTGGGGGGGGGCGGAGAAGAGACTTTTATTCTCTCCTTAAGTACAGATGCCACTCAAAAACATTGTTAAATTTCATTCTATAGTGGTCAAAATAGATACTTTCGTTGAAATATGATTCCCGAAATTTTTCGTGATTACAATACTTCCTTTTTACTTCGTACAAGGATTTAAAAAGGGAAAGTGAAATTTGCGTCTTTCGTTATATTGTCATTAGGGAGGCTGATGTAATAAAAGAAGCAAATATATCAGACTGTTTCTGAAATGACAAAAAAAAAATAAATAAATAAATAAAATATAAAGTTTGCAGAAAATTACTCAATGTAATCTCTATCTTTACAGTATAACCCCTACACGCATTACTGAGCAGTGAAAAAAAAATTGCAAAATTACAGCATTCAAACTTAAAAGTTCTTATTTTTTGCACAGACCGAGTACAAAAACAAAACATGTAAATACGAGCAATCCAGAATTAGGGGATAAACAATTTGAAAAACCTGAAAGATTTGAAACAGGAAAACTACGAAAAAAATGAAAGCTTTCATATTTTTTATAACGCCAAAGCGGCGTTTTTGTAACGTTTTGTGCTTTACCTTGTAGAGACATTAGGTATTTAGAAGGAGGAGAGATGCAAAATGAGCAATGCTCTCGCCAGGACTCGAAACACGGACCTCTCCAATAAGCGCCGAGCGTGCTAACCACTACACCACGAAGGCCCGCGAAGAAGGCGGGAGAAATACCTTATAACCCTTATTGATTAGATATCATGTTCTTTGCACTTAGAACGCATAAAGTTCAATTCAAAAGCGATATTGTAAACTATTTAAAAAAAGCAAACAGCATATCCTTAGAAGAATTTCCGATTCACAGTCTGGCGCGCTGAAGACAATTTTTTTTTTTTTTTTTTTTTTTTTTCTATTTTTTTTTTTTTTTTTTTTTTTTACCGTGTTGCCAGTGCTCGCTTTGAAATCGTAGAGTTTGATATTCAAAAATTCGTTACAGTTTTACAAAATTTGAAGTAGATAATAAAACAAATTCGAAATTCAAACTTCGGGCTCCCGAGTGCCCACGTTCGGTTGGAAGACTACGCTATTCAAAACTGGCTGGCTCTAGGTACCTTAGTTTGCGGTAAACACAATGCATTTATGCATTCACAATGCGGGAAACATTCATGCATTCATGCAGATTCTTCACTATTTAGCTTTCTTAAAAATTCATTTCTTTAAATACATGGCGATAATATTTGGTGGCAACAGTTTAAAAAGCGAATAGATGCAAAATACCGTTTTGAAATTAATAGCCCTTCTGGGATAACGCCCTTTGGGCTAATTAAAAATTTAAAACTAAGAGAACTTGAAAAGAAATACGCCGGAGTAAAAATATTTTCCAAAATTAGATCAAGATCGTAAACAAGCTAAGAAAGCTGATTATTCTATTTTGCATTACATATCTATATAGATATATAACAAAAATATTTATGCAAATGTAAATTATAATTTAAATTAGCAATAGCCCCTTAATGCTTAATTTTAATTTGGTATTTCCCCTCTCTCTTGTAAAACTGGTAATCTTTTTCTTCACTGCGTCTTTGAAGAATAATCCATGCCATGTGACTATTACATAACGCTAGTGATGTAAATGGAACTAAAACAGCCAATATTAATTTTACAGCAGTATTAGTTATCCAATCAAATGCACTGAGAACCGAAACCAACTCATTCCGAGTTAAGGTCTCATCTTGAACATAACTTACTCGCTTTCTACACTTCGGCCTAATCGGACTGCGCTCGCTGCAAAGCTAATGTAAACGTTTTGAAATAGGTTCGAGTAGCGTGCCAGGTTATTTGTGGTCGCAACAGTTTTTTTTTAAGTAGAAATGAATATTTAATCTGTCTCAGCTGCGAAGTTGCTGTTTATTATGGATTAACGTATCACCATTCTACGTCATAAATATCTGTACACCATCATCATTAAGTTTCATCATTTGTATATATGATGACGGATACATAGACGAAAGTATGCAGAAAAATCTGTGTACTTAACCATGGATAAATGAAAATGGGATTTACACTGCTACGTAAATTCATTTCATATGCATAATATATTCGATGTTATTTCTTAAAAGCTTAACGTAGGTGTATACTCAAAAAATAAAAGCGTCATTCTCAGTTTCACCTTTTCCTTTTAAATTTGTAACTTATATATTGTTTCAAATTTTTTTTTGTCTAAAAGGAAAACCTTACTTGCTCGTTTCCTTTCGACTGTAAATATACTTTTCAAAAAATGGGCAATATTGAAAAGATTTGAAAGAGAGAGAAAATATATATACAAACGGCGCAAAACCGTCTGCTTAATATAATTGCTCACGTTTCAAAATTCTTGCGAATAAATGCCACACGCTTGACATAAGCCAAGCACTTCCATTGACAAATTTATTTCAAATATTTATGACTGCGGTCCTTGGCTATTCCCGAATAGGAGTAAGAAAAATATTGGTGTTTTCTGTGAAAACGGCGGAGAATGTTGCAACATTTGCAGACTTTGAGTTTTCTCCGTAAGTGTTTTTAGTTTCCACGAAAAAATTATCTTCATTTTTATTTCTTCTTTTAGAAAATTAAATATGAAGTTCGCTATTTTTGTAACTATGACGAAACTCAGATTTTTGTAATTGACACGAAAATACTTTGTCCTGGCTCGTTGGAAGGCATAGTGGTCTAGATCTCCCCATGCTCCACATATGCAAATGTTAATAGAGGAAGTATATCTATCAAAGGAATTTGAGAGGAAGGGGTCACATATTTCATGTCCAATGCAAAGATACGGTACATGCATTCGAAAATGAATGATTTACAATTTTAGCATCCATGAATTTATTATGAATGTTTGTCCAAGCACGGTATGCAAAATCTCCCTTAAACCTTTGTGATGAAGAAAATAAAATGCACTTTTAATATTTTTAGGAAAGCCCAAATCCCATTGGACGGTATGTTGAAATTAAAGGCATCGATTGGAGTTCCATGCAATGCTCCGATTTGGCTATAGGGTTAACATTGGGCAGTATCGGTAAACCGCCTATGGTGCACCCTGGGCAATGCTTTCAGTGATGAGATTTATAAATCACTGATAGGATATAGGCTGGACGGTATGCCGAAACCAAAGGCATCGATTGGACTTCCATGCCATGCTGCGACTTGGATATAAAGTAAGTTTTCTCCCTCTGTCGTTATAGGGTTAACACTGGTAGTATCAGTGAACCGCCTATGGTGCACCCTGGGCAATGCTTTCAGTGATGAGATTTCTAAATGACTGATAGGTAATAGGCTGGACGGTATGCCAAAACCAAAGGCATCGATTGGACTTCCATGCAATTTTCCGATTTGGCTATAAGGTATGTATTCTTCCTTAGCTGTTATAGGGTTAACATCGAGTAGTATCGGGAACCGCCTCTGGTGCACCCTGGGCAGTGCTTTCAGTGATGGAATGACTAAATAGCTGATAGGTAATACGCTGGATAATGAAGCAATGTAATGAAGTTTTAAAGAAGCTAGAAACATTTACGTAATCCGCAGTTTTTATCCTAATTATATGTTTCTTTAGCAAAGGCAAATGCAAATACTTCCCCAAATTATAATTAATTTTACTGTTCAGTTTAATTTTTTAGATGAAACTAGTGCAACCTTTCCCTTCTCCGTTGTCCTCTTTGGATAAAAACAGAAAGCATTAAACCATTTCTGGGTCTTGGCTAAGTGTTCCTGAAATGCGAATTAATAAGCACGTTCATTTGAACCTACACTGAAATGATCGTTTCGAAACCTTACCCTCTTTTAGCTTTTCAAAAAGCAGATCGTTGTCATTTACAGCTGTCGCCATTTATATCCCTTAAGAAGGCGGATCCAATGCAGAAACACTTTTTTTCCCTTTCTCTTCTTGGGGTTTAACTTTCGAGAACACTGAACGAACCTTTGATTTATCGGCTAATAAGACGGTATGATCAAGCTACAAGTTTGGTCTTTCTAATTACAAGGGAACCGACGAAAGGGAAAGCGTGTGGTGGATAAAAAAAATCCATATACCACGTTTGAATCACTGCTCCATTATCTCGCTTTGGTACTAGGGAAAAAAATATTTTTTTTTTGTTTTTTATATGTTGGCAACGAAAGGGAGCGTCTACAAAGTGCTTTTAAATTCTCAGTGATGTAGCATGGAAAAGATTTCTTGAAATGACGGCATTAAAGAAGCAATAAAATTGATGCATTTTAATTCTACTTTTTCCTAATTTTCAGTGAAATATATATATTTTACTAGCGGGCAAACTTGCCGGATACGTGGGCTAAGGCCAATGCAAAATTTACCAGTTTTATGTCCACCTGAAAAGACAATGCATAAAAACATTTCAATATGAACGAAATCAGTTCATTTTCTCCAAGCAACAACCAATCAGTAAATAACTTTTATGTTGCCAAACCAGAAAACAAAAACCTTTGACACTTCAGCTCCATTACGCATGACGACACGATATAAATTTAATATAATAAATAAAAAAAAAAAAAAACTAAAAATCTGAAAGGTTTCAGATTTTAAATTACGTCCAATAGGGCGTTTGTTAAACATTTTGCAGGTTAATTTTATTTATTGAATATCATGTTCTTCGCATTTAAACCACAAAATTCAGTTCAAGAACAATATCGCAAAATAATTTTAAACCGAGCATATCTTTAGAATTTCCTACACACAGTCTCACGCCCCGCAGATTAAAATGTTTTTTTTTTTCTGTACAACGTTGCTATCGCGCGCTTTGAAATTCTCGAGTTTGTTAATCCAAAATTGGTTAAAGTTTTACAAAATATGAAATCGTTAATAAACCAAATTCCAAATTTCAAATTTGGGCTTCCGGATGCCTATATTCGCGGCAGGATGACGGCATTCAAAATTGGATGGTTTTAGGTACCGTCGTTTTATCACAGTGCGAGAAACATACATACATACATTTATGCACATTCTTTATTATTTACTTTCTTTAACTATAATGCAGGGCTGCAATATTTAGTGGCAACAGTTTGAAAAGTGATACAGACTTTTAAAATTTCCGAAGCAAAATCGCAAAACGAAAACAATAGTCCTTCAGGGAAAAAGCCCTTTGGACTTAAAAAAAATTAAATAAAAAAAAGTCTGAGAGCTTTCATATTTTACATTACGCCCAAAGGGGAGTTTTTTTTAACGTTTTGTGTGTTACTTTTATTCATTAAATATCATGTTCTTCGTACTTTAACCATAAAATTCAACAGCAATATCGCAAAGTAATTTTAAAATGAGCATATGTTTAGAATTTCCGATACACAGTTCCGCGTGCTGGAGATAAAGTTTTTTTTTCGTACAGTGTTGCCATTGATATGAAGTAAATAATAAAAGAAATTCCAAATTCCATTTTCGGGTGGAAACGTAACGTTATTCAAAATTGGATGGCTCTGGGTACCGTTGCTTTATCACAATGCGAGAAATATGCATACATTTATGCAGCTTTTTTATTATTTAATTTCTTTAAATATAATACAGGACTCTAATATTTAGTGGCAACAATTTGAAAAGTGAATCGGAGATTTATAATGAATTAACGCAAAATGCCAAAATGAAAACAATAGTGCTTCAGGGACAAAGCTCCTTTGGAGTAATAAAAACGTTTTCTCAATATCAATAAAAGAATTAACGTGGGAGTAACATATCTTGTCAATTATCCTAATCTGAAACAAAAAATGCTTACCAACAGCAGCTATTTATTTAAAATGCTGACATTAAAGAAGGATTTTTGAGGTATGATGACGGCATTTGCAATCGCTTGCATTCTTCCACTTCAGAATGTGGATTTATGTAACAATAATATTTTTAATATTTAGCAATGCTATTTTTATTTCCTCTTTTATAAAACCTACACATTTTTAATTGACAAACTCTGCGACATGAAAGCGAGCAGTGGCAACACTTTTTGAAATAAAGCATTTTTATATCCAACCCACGAGACTGTTGCCACTTTGAAAAATGGGCGCGAAAATTAGCGTTTTTAGAGTTTTTAATTAATATCTCGGCTGAATAAAAACGTACGAAGATAGAATTAATCAAAATGGCTTCCCACAAATATTTGGAAGCCGGGGGTAACTCTCTCGAAATTCAACCAACCGAAGTTCCGAAGGAAATGGTGTCACAAACAAACAAACCGAAAAAAACAGACAGATGCGCACAGATTTTTAATATTGTTAGGAATGTTATATTTATTTAGATATTTCTAGTAGAGTTATAATTAAAATTGTTGTGTTGCCCAATGCAATGCAGTACGAGACATATTTTAAGAGAAAGCTACGCCAGAAAAGTGAAACTTCAGAAGCACGGGCATTTAACACTGACTAAATGTAATTTAACACTATGTTAGCTGTAACCGTAATTCTTTTTGTTGTCTTCCAGAAATCTCAAGCAGCAAAGAAGTTACTAGAAATTTCTCGCGATCGATTAAAAAAGCTATAAAACGCCATAGCGAGAACATCTCAGCTCAGTTGTTTAGTTAGCTACTGTTGTTATTTTTGCGAGTTCAGCGTGAGATCGGATTAGCTTTCTCTTTGCGTTGCGCTGTATTTTAACGTTTCTTAGTAGTTGGAAGTATAACTGCAAATTATATTGAGTGATATTGTGAACACTTGTGTGAATATTTCTGAGGAAATTTCCAGTTTTTTGTTTATGTCTTTTGATAAGAATAAATTTTATTAATCTTTTATCGGATTTGTGTATTCAGTCTATTACGAACTCATACGCACGCAACATTAGTATAGACTACTGGCAAGCCCACCAGATGTGCGGCCTGCAGCCAAAGCAAAATTTATATGTTCTATATACCTTTGGAAAGCGAATGTATATAAACATTTCAGTATGAATTAAATCAGTTCATTCTTTCCAACCAACAATCGATTCGTAAATAAAGCAGGAAACAAAAACTTTTGTCATTTCGGTTCAATACGTATGGCGTCATAATTTAAATTTAATGCAATACAACGACAGTTTCTAAATGTCAATAAAGGAATTAACCTGGCATTAATATAGCGAGTGAATTATTCTAACCTGAAACAAAAAAAGTTGCCAACAACAGCTGTTTATTTAAAATGCTGACATTCAAGAAACATTTTCGACATGCAAACGCGTGCTTTTTTCGATGCAAGAATATGACCTTGTATTATAATAATAATATGTTTGGCAATGTTATTTTTATTTCATATTTTGTGAAACTTCGAAATTTTTTATTAAGAAACTCTACGATATGATAGCGAGTGATTTAATCGCGATTTAATCGATAGTTTTAATCGCGAGTGAATAATGTTGACTTTATTACATGCGTTGATCTCTAATAGCTTTATAGAATTTTTATTTTTTTGAATGATATATTAATTATTTCATAGGCACTTTAACATACTTTCGTCTATTGTTTATTATTTTCTAACTAGCAGAAGTACCCGGTGACAGTTAAGTTAGATTGAGAGTAATGTAATCTAACAACAGAGTGAATGATACCGCTGTAATCCTTCTGCAATAACGATGCAAAAAGCAAGATTTACAGTCATACATTTTTCAGTCTGATGCGATATGGAACCCGCATAAAAAATTTCTCTAGAAAAATGAACTAATTCTCTCTCAGTATATCAGCAACAATGCCACGCCGTTTTTAATGATTTTCGTCTTTCTAATCAAATGGTCGTAAAAACTCGAGTTCCATCCAATATTTCACCTATATTCAATTTTAGTAGATTAAATGTGTCAAAAAATGAATCATAATTGATCCGAAGTCACTAATGCGAACAAACACACAAACAGACGTTCTTCTTTATATATACAGATTTTGTAAAACTTAGAAATTTTTGATTAACAAACTTTACAATTTGACAAGCGAGCAGTAGCAACACTTTTCGAATAAACATTTTTATCGCCAAGTTTTTGGAATCGGGAATAATGCATTTAATGTTTGGCAGTACGATTTCCCTTTTTCCTTTTAAAATTATTATCTTAGACTGAAGCATTACTGCACGTGAAAGTCACGGGTTTATTTCATCAGGGCATAAAAGAATCATTTCTCACAACAACTAAGTTGTTTGAATTCAAATATCGCACTTATACATGAGATTATATAGAATTGTTAATGAATTTCGAGACATGAGGGAAATATTTCTGCAAGATTAATTACATTAACATCGTAGTGCTTCTTAAAGTGGAACTTTAAAGAAGTTTGACGTCAAAAGAAATTATGACTGAAGCAGAAAGAAATATTCTAATTTTTGCTAGCGAATTCTAGAGAATGCTTCAAAGCAAATGTATAAAGAAAGTAAGTGAGAAATAATATATGTAGATGAAAGACCACGTAGCATGTGTTTTCTTAATTTTTCTCGGATTCACTGGTATAAAAACGTTTATACGTAACAAATATTTTATCATTTTTATCAATTTTGAAATGTTATGTGCTGCTACGAATTACGATACATTGGTGCGTATATTTCCAACCAATATTATAATTATGTTCACACACTTTGAAAGAAACCTCTTGTTTTCAGTTTCCAAATTTCATGTTTTGTCAGAATACAAAATAATATTATTTGGAAATATTTGTTGCAAATCTCGTGCCCAAGCGATCCAGCAAGATAAGTGTACAGCTGTGTTTCATATAATTAAAATTTTCCTCCATTTAAATAACTTTAAGTGGTAGGTTTATTGGGTCTTCAGGTGGATTTGATTTGCACTGAAATAACAGCATAGCATTCAACCCCAAACATTTGGTTTCGCTATTCCCAGGTGCTCATTTTAAATACAAAAATTTGTATTTTGTATTATTATTTTCTATTATTGATTTCTACATTTTTCTTTATATTGTAAGGTTTTAGTTAAACTAACAAAGTTTTATTTTAATTTAAATCTTTCTATCTCTTCTCATTTTCAACTTCCCGTTAGAAGAAGCGCGCGTTTTCAGCTTATGCTAATTTGAAGTGGAGCCAAGTTCTACTTAAACCAGAGTTATCACCTCTCAGGGTGAGAGAGCTTTTAGTCTCAGATCGCGGTCACGCTATTCGACGTTCGCCTGACCAGCTAGCGGTTAAATTCTAAGCCATAGTGCTTGTTACGTGATTGCTTACTGAAATAAATCCAAGTGCGTCAGTATTAGTAAATCTTGCTACGCACCATTTAGTTAGAGGCCAACCTCGCGTATAGCTCTGTGAGCAAAGATTAATTTAATTTCTATTTAGCTTTCGTTTTAAAATTATCTGATTGTTCATTTTAGGCCCAAGTGTGGTCTTTTACTTTCTGTATCCCTCCCGAGTTGGGAAGTGGTTGTAAATAATATTGATTTAATAAAAGAGGATTTTAAATCCCTTTCAAGTGCAGTTCTTCTACCACTTAATCACAGTATCTACCACCACAACATAGCTGCATTCAGCTCCCTGTTCCAGATCAGGACTTAAGGAGTTCACGAAGATGTTTTCCAAGAATATGCACCGTACACTCAGTCCTGACAATATCATTATTTTCTATTTTATATCATATACTGCAATTTTTTAAAACCTATGATTTATATTTGTCTTTTAAACTTTTTATTTCTAAAACTCATTATTTTTCTGAATTTAAAATGTTTTAAGCCATTTAAAATTTTAACGACATACATAGTTCAAGTCTTAAATTCTAATAAAATATTTTCAAGTTTCATGTTCTTTGTTTGACTCTTTTGGCTAACAAAAACTGAAAGATTTCAGATTTTATATTGCGCCCCAAAAGGGCAATTCTTTAACGTCTTTTGTGTTACCTTTATTTATTAAATAACAAGTTCTTCGCACTTTAACCATGCAAAATGCAATTCAACAGCAGTGTCACAAAATATTTTAAAACAGCATATCCTTAAGAATTTCCGATACAAAGCCTCTCGCTCTGGAGATAAAAATGTTTTATTACCGTACAGTGTTGCCATTGTTCGCTTTAAAATCGTTGAGTTTGTTAATTAGAAATTCGTTAAAATTTTACAAAATTTGAAATAGGTAATAAAACAAATTCGAAATATAAAATTCGGGCTTCCAGGTGCCCATGGTTGGTTTGAGGACTACGTTATTCAAAATTCGATGGCTCAAGATGCCATTGTTTTTTCATAATGAAAGAAACATTCGTGTAGATTCTTCATTATATAGTTTCTTTATAACACATAACGATAATATTTGGTGGTAACAGTTTCAAAAGTTAACGTTAAAAGTGAAACGATGCAAAATGCCGTTTTGAGACCAATAGCGCTTTATGTCTAACGCCCATCTGGGCTTAAAAAAAATAAATAATTTGGAAGCTCTCAAATTTTACATTACGCACAAAGGGGAGCTTTTTTTAACTCTTTGTGTGTTACCTTCAATTATTCACTTAAACCATAAAATTCAATTGAACAACAATATCACAATTATTTCGCCGTAAAGTGTTGCCATTGCTTGCTTTGAAATCGTAGAGTTTCTTAATCGAAAACTCATAAATTCCCAATTCGGGCTTCCAGATGCCCATATTCGAAGGAGGATTACATTATTCATAATTTGATAACTCTAAGTATCGTTGTTTTTTCACAATGCGAGAAACATACATGTATCTATGCAGGTTCTTCATTATTGAATTCCTAAGTATAATACAGGGCTCTAATATTTGGTGGTAACAATTCAAAAAGTTAATCGCCGTTTATAGTGAATCAACGCAAAATGCCAAAACGAAATTAATAGCCCTTTTGGGCTGTTGCCGTTTGGGCTAAAGAAAAAAAAAGTTCCTTAGTGGAAAGCTAAAATTTCGAATGACACTCTTGTTGATGAAATAGTATAACACTTGATTTATTATTTATATTTATTATTTATTATTATATTTACTTTATTATATGTTATTTATATTATTTATATTATATATA
>KK122173.1:287307-305905 GCA_000611955.2 Stegodyphus mimosarum
TGGTGACATATATATATATATATATATATATATGATTGAGTGACATATATATATATGATTGAGTGACATATATATATATATAAATATTGTTGCCTGCGTACGGGTTCGTTATGGATTGAATGCACAAGTCCTTAAAAAATTAACAAAAATTTATTCTTTCCACAAGAAATAAATCAAAATGCTGAAATATTTCTTGAGATATTCGTACAATATCACAATATCTCAAACGTTTAGCAAAACTCAATTCAAAACAGATAAAATAATTCTATCTCACAGGGAAATCGCTACAATCAATAACAGCATTAAGTAAACAAACAGCAATTCGCTTTAAAACGCTACAACTAGAACTAAGATGAGGTGTTTCAATTCGGCTTTTATAAGCTTTTATAATTATCACTAGAACAATCTCGATTTTTCTAGGTTTTTCTGGATGGCAACAGTAATAACGAGATATTTATTTATTAAACATTAAATTCACGCGCTCTTTTATTTTTATTATTTTCGACGTAGCTTTCCCTTCAAAAATCATCTGCGTTGCACGGGAAATATAAAGCAATTTTAATTACAATTCTAAATAAATAGCCAAATAAATGTGAAATACGTAGCACTATATATATATATTCTGGTAACAGAGCAGAAATATACATAATCTGGTAACAGAGTGAGAATATATAGTTTCTAACAACATATCTAAACTGTCAGGAATCCAAGAAAGAGCAAACATATTTAATGCCAATTTAAATAAGAATTGTTTTGTCAACCAAAAACGAATTCTTCTGTGAATGCCATCATTCAATATCTAAATCATTACGTTTTATGTATTAACACTTAAAGGTATCTATCTCGTTCTGAAAATAATTCTAAATCTTCAACAATAATTCGAAATTTTCAACAATAACTCTTAATTATCATTGCATCAAATTTTAATAACCTTCTATAAATGAAATATTTGAAGAAACGTTAAATTTATTCAGCATGTTTATTTAAAATTCAGTTATTAATAACAAAGTTTCAATTGACTATCACTTTCATACAAATAACTTTACATATCTCAATATAATTAATATCATGGAGCAGTATTTTATTTCATGATTATAAAAATATTTTAAGGGGCTTTTAATAATTATTTACTCGGTATAAAAATTTTCAGTATTTTAAGTGTACTCTGTTAACAAGAGTATAAAATTAAACGAATTAACAAAATTAATATACTTCAAAATTATTAAATGAAAATATTAGACTAATATGAACGTTTATTTATTTTTAATCAGTTCATATTTTAAACACAGTAGCTAAATTAAAATCGTGGAAGCTAATTAAAATAAAATTATCCGATATTATACTCCACATTTCAGTTTTATATTACTGGTAATAAGCATAATTTAATTCACTTGAAGACTAATGTAATTTTGTGTTTAGAGAGAATGATGAACTTACAACGAAAGCGAGATTAAAAAAAAAAGAATTAAAAATTGAGTCCATCTGAAGGCAGATTCTTTCAAACACTGCCATTAAAGGCGTGTCGACTGAAATGCTGCGTTTTAAATCATTCATTAAACTATCTAGATCATTCTAAGCACTACGCTTGTATTTCGAACCATTATTGTTGCATTTTTAAGCTTACGTGTTGTTTCAGTATATTGTTAAGTACTCCGACTTTAGAAATTGGATGTTGAATTTAAAAGGATAATTTGAAAAAATGTCTGAAAATAATTGCTCAAATACAGCGGTGAATTACGTAGAACTTATAGCAGAGAATAAATACATATTCTAATTTACTATATGAAATTTTCATACCTTGTTGTGTTGTACCAAAAAAGCGATGATTTAGATGTAGAAGACGTAGATACTTGCAATCATGGCTTTTACTTTACAGAAAGGTATTTGATGAAGATATAAGATATTTCTCCCGCCTTCTTAGCACGCCTTCGTGGTGTAGTGGTCAGCAAGCTCGGCGCGTATTCGAGAGATCAGCAGTTCTAGTCCCGGCGAGGGCACTGTTCTTTTTTCATGTCTTCTGCTTCCAACATAACCTGGCGCCCGAACTAAAAAGGTGGTGAATGATGATTTTTCACTACCAGGATTTGGCGACTGGGCTCCCTAATACCCAGTCGCGCTTTAAAAGGGGGAGTATATAAGGTATTTCTCTCGCCTTCTTAGTATGTCTTCGTTGTGTAACGGCCAGACGCTCGGCGCGTATTCGAGAGGTCCGTGGTTCGAGTCCCGGCGAGAGTACTGCTTATCTTTAATTTCTCCTGCTTCTAAATAACGTAATAGCTCTACAAAGACACATATCAAAGACTAAAGGCGCCCTTCCTTTATAGCAATTTTATATTTTTAATATCTGAAAAAAGAAACTGCAACACAGCAGAAGATAGTTAAAACCCGGTTCAGAATGATTTTGTTAAGCTTTATTTTGAGCTCTATTAATTTTAAGTTTGAAGACCAAATTTTAAATCGTTATTAGCTGAAGTAAGTATCTGCGTCATTTGCGTTATGTAAAAGTAACGAGACAAGGATTAATTTAGAATAATGTAATTTAGAGGAATTTATTATTAGCAGTGGCCGATTTTGGCACAGAAAGAAGAAATTACTGAAATAAATGGGAATGGTGGAATTAATGGAAAGTATGAATGTATGAAAGAGAGGATAAAACTGAAATGTTAAGTATTTGTATGAAAAAAATTGTATATATTTAAATTTGTAAATTAATGTAAATTTGTATAAAATTTTATGAAAAAATTTGTGCATAATATGTTTAATTCAGCTTTCTGTACTTTTTTAAAGTATTGTAATACGTGTTGAATTTTTCTGCTAAAATTGTTTTCAGAAAACAAATATAAAGAAACGATTAAAATCAGATAGTAATCAATGTATTTATTGAGCAAACATTAGCCCAAATTCATGGCAAGTAATGGTCGATATGATATACGGTCACTTCTGGCTGCAATGCATGTGAATATTGATCTAGTATAGATTTATACAAATATCAGCTGCTATCGTGGGGAATCTGTCATGGGATTGTTTAGCAAATTCTTGCATGTTACAAACTATAAACATGCTAATTACATGCCCAACATGTGTGTTCAGTCAGACAACAGATGGATAAGAGGGATGTTATGGACGGTTGGATAAACTCTGAAGATTACATGCCATGAGCGTATGAGCGCTATTTTCTAAAAGCTGGCTCTCGATAGACGCGATAATAATAAAAATGCAACACTTTGCGTTATGACGTCACTCACTATCGTAAACCTGCTAATGTCACATGCATTGACTCCCAAACGCTTGTGTCATATATTTGCGGGCATACGGCTATTCACAATGACATATCTTGAGTTTTTAACCGAGTATAATCAGAAAAGTGATTCATTCGTTATATTGGGGGTGGAAGTTAAAGTGCATAGAGTCGAAAAAAAAGAAACAGATCTGAAAGGTTTTAGATTTTAAATTATGCCCAAAGGGGCGTCTTTTTAACGTTTTGTGTGTTACTCCTATTTATTAAATATCATGTTCTTCGCACTTAAACCATAAAATTCAGTTCAACAGCAATATCGCAAGATAATTTAAAATAAGAATATCTTTAAAATTTCCGGTACACAATTCCGCGCGGTGGAGATAAAAAGGTTTTTTTTCTCCGTAGAGTGTTGCTATGGCTCGCTTTTAAATCGCTGAGTTTGTTCATCCAAAATTCGTTTGTTTAAGTTTTATAAAATACGAAATACATAATAAAACAAATTCCAAATTCAGGCTTCCAGATGCGCATATCCGGGTGGAAACGCAGGTTATTCAAACTTGGATGGCTTTAGGTACTGTTGTTTTATGATATTTGGAGAAATATGCATGCATCTCTGTAGATTCTTCATTATTTAATGTCTTTAAATATAATACAAGGCGATAACTTTTGGTGGCAGCAATTTGGAAAGTGATGCAGCCGTTTATAGTGATTCAATGCAAAATCGCAAAACGAAAACAATAACCCTTCAGGGACAAAACTTCTTTGGACTAAAACGAACAAAATTATGTATTTCTTCTTTTGTCACAAATATTGGACAATTATTCTTCCTTTTCTTCCGCGCAACACAGGCTTCATATTATAATACTTAATTATCAAGATAAAAATAATATTGCATGCGTACGCTTTCGTAATAGATTGAATGACCGATAAAAAGTTAATACAATTTATTATAATCACAAGAAATATAACAAAAACGCTGTATTATTCCTTGAAGGTATTCGTACAATATTACAGTATCACTCAATATAAACAGTAGTTATATTATATAAATAGATATATTAAATAGAAAGCAATCCAAAATGCAGAGAAAGCTAACCCGATCACAAAATTACAGCAGCTAAGTAAACAACTACTGAGCTGATATGTTTCTCTCCGGCTTTTATAGCGTTTTAAATCGGCCGCGTCAGACAATTCTAGCAATTTCTGGAAATCAAAAAGAGTAGGATTACGGTTACGGCTAGTCATTTACATTTATTCGGATTAAATATCAGTTGCTGAGATATACTTTTAATCAATGTTAAATGCAAGTGCTCTTCTATTTTTACTTTTCCGGCCTAGTTTTTTCTTAAAATATGTTATGCGCTGAATTGCACTAAGAAATAAAACCATTTTAATTTTAATTCTATTAAAAATATCTAACTAAACGCAAAATTCGTAACAATAATAAAGATATTTACTTCGTTTTTGTTGTAAAATTTATCAAAAAGCTCAATTTCACACAAAAATGTAAAAATTGAGGTAATGAGGCTTCAAAATTTTACCTTTTAATTTAATGGAAGTAGGCTACATTTTCTCAAAAAGCAAACATGAACTTCCCTATCAATCATCTGATGCCATCTGCAGAAGTAAAAAAAAAAGAGTTATTCATAAATTAGTCTTGTAAATGGCTCCCACCACGCATTTACATTATGTAAAGATAGATGAGATGTGCTGAGTCCATTTGTGACCCAATGTGTCGGTCCAGCTAATTTGTGAATATTGTGCCAAGGCTCAGGCCATGCTACAAGAGTTCCGAAGAGTTTGATGGTATTGTTTAGTTGCTTCTTCTTGGTGAAAATTACCGCAGCTGATTCCTTAATGCTGATTTGAATTTCCATTTCATTGGCCAGGTCTAATGTAATCCAGGTCTGAATGTAAGTTTATGTTATATGAGGGGACTAAGATATGCATTTTAAACCAGGATCGCTGTGTCTCTGGAATACAATGCTAGCGTGGTGTTTGGTGACAGGGAAATGTCGTTCACGCAGATACTAAATAAAGTTCTTCTGAGGAGAAATCTTTGCATAACATCGGTTAAGGTAATTTGACGGGTAGAATTTGTGCCAAAAATACGAACGACAAAGTATCTATCAGTTAAGTAGAATTTAATTGTATTTGTGACACATACTGATAATTCCAGGCTGTGTAGTTTGTATGTGAGGGTGTGCAGATAGACGCGCTTTGGCAACATCTATCAAAAGTACAGTGTACTTTTCTTTTAAAGGTCTTCAGAAATTATTTCTGTAGCACGATAGATCTGGTTGTTAGTCGATAATTGATGCATGATGCCAAAATGATGCGGGGTTAGTATTGGGTTGAAACTTAAGTAATGGGCGTTTATGTTGTATATAAAATTACGCGGTTAAAAATAAAATGTATTGGCATAATGTTTTGTGTTATTCGAAAAGAGAATCTTTCCCTGTACAAGACGGCGCATTTCACTCTTTTGTCTGAGCTAATTTTTATTTTTTTATATCATTAAAATGAAGGGTCAATTTGGCAAAAAAAAACATTTTCGACACGTTATTTTTACGTTTAATCGAGGCGCCAATGCCGCAGAAGCTGCCCGAGAAATTTTTGAAGTGTATGGAGAAGGTGCAATACTCGAACGAACTGCAAGAAATTGGTTGGCCAAATTCAAAAATGGAAATTTCGACATCGAAGACGCTGCTCGTTCCAGACGACCAAATGAGTTTTATGAAGAGCGTTTGAATCAACTTCTGCACGAAGACGCGCGTCAAACAGCTCGAGAATTAGCCGAACGAATGGGTTGTAGCCAAATGACTATAGTTCGATTTCTTGGGTCTATGGGGAAAGTCTAAAAACATGGATATTATTTGTAATTTATTGTGTTTCGTTTTGTTAAAATAAAAATTTTAACGGCCATTACTCGTGTTTCAACTCAATATATTACTTTCATTCAAGTGGTCTTTTATTCTTCTACGGATGACCGCTTCCATGATTTTGCTAATAAAGGGAGAAGGCCGATTATTCTGTACGAAACAGGTGCACTAGGTGCTTTATTTGCCTTCACGACCGGTGCTGTCGTCACTGTCTTCAAGGTATCAAGGGAAATGCTGGTGTTCCAGAATGGTGTTGAACATCTTTGTCAGTTTAGACATCACTTTCGATAGGAGCATCTTTATCATGTTATTGCATCTTAACTATTTTTAACTCCGGGTTTTTTTTACGCAGAACGGAAAACTTCCTACGGAAAGACTGGGGTAATGCTCTTTGTTTGTGTGTAGCTTTGTATTAGGACAAGAAATTTCAAAAAGTCCTATTTCATTAGGTGGAAATGTTTTTACCCAAAACTCAGATTCCAGTTACTGAGCTAAAAGTTTTGCTTTCTCAATTTCGGTATATTAGATCCTGCGAGGGCCTATAAAGATTGGAATTTTATTGTGGCATTTCTTGAATTCAGAAATTGCTTTCCAGGTGGCAGAATCTCTCGTGGAACGCAAACTGATGTAATTAGTCAAGTGAAATTGTCCGTGGGAGTTTGTTAGAAATCTTACGGAGTTGTGCAGTCGATTTAGCCATCGTTTGGATGTCTTGTCCGTTGTTACCACTTCCTAACAGCATTTATCTCCTTGAAAAGTTTGTTTCTTCACAGCATTGAGCTTTTCGATTTCCAACTTCCTTGCTGTAGCTCTTATATGTGCGAGGTGAGGAATTCAGTTCAGTCCGTAACTGGTTTTTCATTCCCCGAATATTTTGTTGGTATTGTGTATCTAATGTTGCTCAGAGAATTGTTTCTCTGGAAATAAAATTTAGACCTAATTTCTCAGAATGGCAAAACCAAATGATATGAAGCTATATTATTCCATGGAAAATTAACGTCACGAGGCTTCCTACGAAATTATTTGAACATTTATTGAAGCCATGACTATGCCTTCCGTTTCGCTTGTACATGGTGCCTACAACTAATACTTCCCTTAAGAGGTAAAACGCTTCATTTTACCAATTTATTGAAAGCAATATACCCTTCATAAATGTTTACATCAAGCTGCTTGAAAAACATATCCTGGGCCAGACAGTTTCGTATTTGTGTTAAGGGTTTTTGACAAAACAAAAATCTTTTTTGAACACCCTCTACCAGATTTCTTGTGGTCAGTCATAAACTCAGAAAATTCCACGGAGAAATCTTTTTAAAGATGATAATTGCTAGCACCTTATTTGCGAGACTACATTCACTAACTTGGAACGCGACCTAAAAATAGAAGAATGTTTACGTTATTCTATCAGGTCTCAGCGGTGGGCATGTTTTGGCGAGAAAAGATAAGGACTTTGGGATTAGAAAGCTGGGTTTAATGATACATAAAAGAATCACGGGGAGCGGTGTCTTTTAAGCAGACGATTCCACACCGGATTTCCAAAGGGATTCGCCTTATTACTCCAAGTCCAGAAATTATCGTTAAAGGCGCAAGGAAAGTTAAGTCAATGTCCTCGTGTAAATCTTTTTTCATATATCTATATGAAGCGGATCGGAAAAGGATGATGTTCAGGAACGAAGAAGGGTTACGCGTCGAGATCCTAAAGATGATTCACAAGGTATTAGTTGCAGTTCTATTATTGTGTCCACATCTGTTATATGTTTTGTTTTCAAGAAACGTGATGGGGATAGAAAAGGAATTTCCGGAATTTTCATCGTTATTAATGATTGTTATACCCCGACTGTCTCGATGATTACGACTGTAAAGATATATGTATTAAAGAGTCGAAAATTCTTAATGATTTCGAAAGAATATATTTAAAAATAATCTGTTATATGTATGTAATGGTAAATGTCTTTTCATTTTATACCTATGCAGCTATATTTTGCTAACAAAAGTTAATAAAACTGTATTACTTTTGTTTGATAAATAAAATTTAGCCAGGAAAAAATCTATATCAATGAATCTGTTCGATTGTTCACGTTTCGATTCGAAGGCGCCGAAATCGAAAGTATATTTTTGTTTCTAAATAACTTAAATAAATTCCGTTACTATTTTGTTCATATTAAAGTGCTGTTATTCATTAAAGAAAATAATTCATAAAACATCAAAAAACGAATAAGTATAAAAGAAATTATAGGATAACATAATAATATCTATGAAGCAAAATGTTCCAGCGACCGAGTCCATCGCAGACAAGTCCAAAAAGCGTGTTGCCAACGCAGGACAAAGAAAATGTTAAGTTAATCTGAGAGGCATGGAAATAAACACCGGTATTAAAAACAATTATATTATTGCATGAATAGTAATGAAACTAAAATTTATATTGAAAAAAATCGATAGGTTGTTTAATAATGACAGCTATTTTCGAGCCTGGAAAATCATGAAATACATTCGATAACTTCAGAGATCACGTGACTTATGTATAGCTATGTAAACAAGGTAGTAATTCTTCCTCATATTCTGTTGAATAATGTATCTCATGAAAAACTTTAAAACCCTAATTCTATCATGGTTTATATTTTTAAGCAATATTTGTTGTTGTTAAAAGAAACAAATATCAAAGGCGAATTTATCTACTTCCTTTCAACTGCATCATTTTGGTATACCTCTTCGTTTGTAAAAATTTAGCAAGTTTTTGTGGAATGTTAGTTAATTTGTTAACTGCCAAATTTTTTAATTAAATTGTGGGGTTCTTACTTATTTAATTCTAAAGTTCTAACTTAGAACCCCACGAACACTAACAAGCGGATAATCGCTTAAGTGCATGAACAAAACAGGTAAGACTTAAGGAGGGTTCACAACCCTTTAGTTTTCAGTATATTTACAATCAGTTCCTACTTGGAACTTTACACAAAGCCTCCACTCTGGCTTAAACTTGAATAATAATGAATTAATCTAAAGTAAGTTATCTGAAAGGTATAGCCGAAGCTATCAGAAATCTAATTAGTTGGCCCCTAAGTATTAATTAAATCGGCGAAGCCAAGCAAGGGCCTAAGGTATGCCCGAGCGTAATAACTAAGAGAGAAATTAGCCAAAGGCAAACGCGCTCTAGTCAGGGAATCAGATTCTCTCTCTAAAAGTCGGTGAAGCATCGACTTAAATAGTACTCTTTCTCATTTGAATTTACTGCGTTTCTTAAATTACATTCTGGCAGGAAATTGTAAGCTGAAATTAGAATAAGATAGGAAAGATACAAAAAATAACTGTTAATATACTTAGGATAAACCTTACAAAATTTAAGAACACGTTCCTTTTTTATGTCGGGTTATTCTTTATATAAGAATATTGATATCAGAAATCATGTATTTTTTACACATCTCCTGTTGGAAAAAAATGGCAGTTATAAATCCCTTTTGTCATTTTATATGGAATCCGGACACATCACATTGGTCTCTAACGTTCGCTGTGTATACGGTACAGTTTGTTTCCTTTCATAACTCGTAAGTAATCGCAAACGTATGAAGTGAACTGCATCCTATGGAAGTAAGAATAAAAGGAGGGGCCAACCCCGCAGTACAAGTGAAGCAGTGCTTCTAGAATTTGGTCTCCAGATGGGGTGTTTTTTGTTTACATCCAGAAGCTTCCTTTACAGCGCTTTGATAGTATTTCCACACAGATCGAAAAGAGGGGCAGTTCCGCATAAAAGAAACATGCACTGTGTGATAGATAATAACAATTTTATAGTTTAATGGCATTTACGCAGAAATCACATCTTGGTTATTTTTCGATAACTTACAACAGCGATCTTGATTATGAATTTATTTTGTAAAATTCTAAGCTGTTGGACTAAAAAATATAGATTTTAGCAAAACTGTTATGCGTTAAGAATGAAAAATACCTTCGGTACCTTTAAAATTGTATACATCTTTCGATACCCTTGATAGAGTATTCGCTACTTTTATTTTATATTCCAAACACCAAAATGTTTTAAACATACTACATTTTTTTCATACACATATTATTGTAATATACACTTTAAAAGTTTTAGAGGAAAGGCTTAATAGTAGCTCATTTTAAACTCAGTTTTACTTTTATATAAGTAAAAAAATAATCACTTTAACTAAAAAATGAAATTAAAACCAAATGCTGCAATCCTCGTCAAAATTAATAAATATACAGAAAGCTATGCTAATAAGTTAACTTTTCTTTGATTTGTAACCAAAAATTTGCTTAAAATTATATACAATTTTAAACAAATGTGTGAACAGAAGACAGATACATTTGCAAATTCGGCTGAAGTACCATGTACGGTCAAGATGTGACCATATGAACATGCTACATTATCAAGACAGCTTATTAAGAATTTGGAAATAGGGCGATCGACGGAGGTAAAAACATTTGTGTAGCCTGCTAAAGGAGGTTGGTCATTGAATGGTCCTATTATTGATTCCAAATTGTTAAATGTTTTCCACGTTTATATGTTCCATATAATAATCTTAACATTTAATTGTAAATATCAGTTGAAATTCTGTTGACAAATGCACTTACTTATAAAGCTATTTAAGCAAGAATTGTTCGTACTGGAAAGCAAAGGTATTGTAAAGCAAATTCTTTGAGGTGTACTTAAGGGAGTAGTAAACAAGAGTTTTAGAATATGCTTTATTGAAATTAAGGGTAAAAAAAATCTGGTAAGTATTAAAAGAATTAGTTCCTTACATTTTATAATAAATCAGTTACAAGTTTTAAATAATATTTTAAAAAAGATATTTTTTAATCTCTTTCGCAAATACATCATATCCGTTTTTACTCGTTTTCAGAAATATTCATAGAAAGTTAAATACATGGAAATCAGAACCAATGTTTAAAGGCATTTCACTCTTAAAATAAAAATGTGTTCTAATTTGAAATGAACCGAATAAAGCATTAGTTATAAATCGACTCAAATTTTCGATTTAAAAAATGCCACAGAATTTAAAAAATCACCTCATATTTGTGAAAGTATTTTAGGAAGAAGCTCTGTAAATAGAAAAGAAATAATGAGTAATTTTATTATTAATAACACAATAAGCTTTGAACTTAATTTTTCTAATCCTTAACTGAATAAAATTGAATTACCTTAAATTTTTTCTCTAATGTAATTAAGGAAAACTTGTGAAAATATTTCATTCAAATTAAGCTGTTCTGAGCAAACTGATCTGGGGAAAATATAGGATTTAATTCCGTTCAGAAAGAAATGTTTAAAAATGTATTCTTTTCACATATTTAGGACTTTGAAATGTAGTGGAAAAAGAAAATCCATACATTTATACGTATATTTACGATGTAATTACAAAATGCTTACATCCAATCATGTCAAAACCCACTGATCTTAATGGCAAGTCGCTGAATGTTTTGGTCTCCGCGAAGGGATCGACACTGCTTCAAAGCAGTGTATAGAGAAAACCAGTTAGGGCCTCTCCTCTTACTTCATATCTTCGTGCTGCATCCGGGGGGGGGGTGAAAGCAATAAAAGGATCTCGGTCGCGTGATCTCTGACGTCACCGAAATGTATTTCATTCTTGATTAAAATTTATTTTCTTTTGAACTTTATAATTTTGGAAAAACGAAATCTATGGTATATTTTAAAGCAAAACCTACCTTAGCTATTGTTATAAAAATATGACTAATAGTTTAAGAAAAATTAGAAACGATTATTTCGTTTTAAAATAATCAAGTAAAAACAGAAAGAAATTTTAATTTATGATGTATTTTGAAAATTTTACATCTCCTAACGAATAATAAATAACGCAAATTCTGAATTAAGATTTTGCGTGACTACATTTCGATTTAAATGAAATATACGCTAAGGGATGTTTGGAACTTCTTTTTTTTTTCTTGGAAGCTTACAAACACGGCTGGAACACAATTTCTTTTTTAACTCAGAACTAATACATAACTTCATCATTTAAGCAAAATTAATTAGAAACCCCTTTTCCAAATTCATGTAATTAGCATTATTTTTACAATACCCTTTGGAATTTCATTCTAATACCAAACTGGTTAAATGAACTGAATTACCTGCTTTCCTTCTAGCGGCATAAAATATAAAAAAGAACCAAAGAATCTCTCTTTCTTAAACTGGTCTCTTTTTTTTAAGCATCATAACCAAAGGGGGATAAACATAATATAGAAAATAGATGTTAAGATACTTCAGTAAACTAAAAGAAGCAGATGTTTTACCAAAGTTTTTAGGTAGGTAATTCAGCAAATCAGACAGGAGAGAGAGAAAGCACACAGAGACGATGAAAAATTGCATAATAATTTTATGGGGTAAAAGGTTTTCTTGGAACGGTAGTGACAAAACAAGAAGGAGAACAAGCGCAGGAGGAGGTGACTTGTTTATTATGCTTAGTACAGCAGAAATCAAGGAATAAGAACAAAAACAAACAGCGATCATCATCAAAGAAGGTGTTCGAAATTACGATCCCCGACGGTGATGTAGATCTCACAAGTCTGGATCACATGGAAGATCTGATGTTTTCCAAAATGCCGGACATGTCCCGGAATTTTCCAACAGCTGCCACGATGCGTACAACTAGTTCTGCAACACATCTAAAAGGGCTTTTGTATACCAGTGTCTTGACATACCCCCCCGGAGGAAGTACTCAGTGTAAATGAGATCTGGCTATCTTGCTTGCCAATGTATCGGACCACCCCTGTGATCCCACGTTGAGGATACGTTTCGAATGTAATTTCGCACACCTTCTTTAATGACGATCGTCTGTTTCTGTTTTTATTTCCTGGTTTCCGTTGCACTAAGCATAATGAACATATGTTCTGATCCTATTCCCGCGCTTTCTGTCTTGGGTTTTGTTTCGCCACTACCGCGCCAGGGAACACATTCCGACCATGCATGGCTATGTGTTTTTTCATCGTCTAGGTGTACTCTCTCTCTCTCCTGAAAGTTCGCAACCGATTTGCTGAAACACCCTGTAGACGAAGCTTTATATCTTAATATACTTACTTTACATATTTAGAGTATTTTCAATTACGAATTAATTCTCCTTTAGTGTCAACCATTTTTAAGTAAAAATTCTTAATACGAAACATTCAGTACAGATTTAAAATTTTATTAGATTTTTAGTTAAATTTGCGTTTTATATATACTTAAGAGTATTTAATTTTTATCCATTAAGCCTGAATTACCCTAGTGTTGATAAAACGAAAGCTTATAATGTATTTATTCGCCCATTAATGGCTCAAAATAACAGGCAGCACTTAAAAGTACTAATTTCCCTTTCACTGCTGCCTTATGAAACTCATTTCACCATTCGTTAATTTCGACGATGCTCATTTTAAAAACTTTAAAAGCTACTTTGCAGGTTTACCATTTTATACGTTTGAAATTCAGCTTAACATCAAAGCTTGCTCCACTCAGTTGCCGTAGCTTTTATGTTTCTATACAAGACTACTAAGTTAGTGGCTTTGCTGATTACCTTTTAATTAATGATACTGCATTTGTAAGAAACTGGTGTTAATATATATTGAAATAGATATCCGTCATTATATGCAATATTTTAATGAAACAAGTAGTATTAGCTTTATGTCGCGCAATAAATACATAATGATTGTATCTCAAGTAAACATGTTTCATAAACCGGGATGCTCGAGAATTTGTGTTAGATAGTTCTTTTCTGATTGTGTACCAAAATGGAATTAACCTAGTATCTTGATTCTGTGGTGTTATGCTTTAACATGATAAATTTTAAACTTTTTGATAATTATATGTTCAATCAACTGTAAGGTTTATCCTAATTTTGTAAGGTTTTAGTTTCAACTAACAAAGTTTTATGTTAATTTCCTCTTTCCTATGAACTCTTATTTCAACTTCCCGTTAGAACGAGCGCGCGTTTCAGCTTTATGCTAATTTGAAGTGGAGCCAAGTTTTGTATTTAAAAGGTTAGCGAGGAACTTCTCGGTGTGAGAGAGCTTTTAGTCTCAGATCACTGCGGCTCTGTTGGACGTTCGCCTGACCAGCTAGTATTTAAATTCTAAGCCTTAGCGCTGTTACTCTAATACTTATTGCAGTAATCAACTTATTGCAATCTAAGTGCGTTAGTATTAGCTAAGTCTTGCTACGCACCATTGATAGTTTAGCATAGAGGCCAACCTCGCGTTTATAGCTCTGAGAGCAACGACTGCTTAATTTCTAGTCACTTTATTTTAAATTATTTTTTTGTTCAGTTTAGACCCAAGTGCGGTCATTATTTTCTGTTATCCCTTCCGAGTTGGGAAGTGGCTGTAATTAGGAGTTTAATAAAAGCGTCATTTAAAAACCCTCCTTGCGTGCAGTTATTCTACCACAGAACATAGCTGCATTCAGTTCCCTGTTAAGATCAGGACTTTACACGGTTAAGACCATGTTCGCCAAACGTATGCACAGAACACACAATCCCGACAATTTTATAACAGTTATTTTAAGTTTATGCACCTTTCCTATCTCTTCTAGCTTCAGCTTACAATTTCCTACCATAATGTACTCGTATTTTCAGAAACGCGTTTAATCCAAATGACTAAGAGTAGTATTTAAGTCGATGCTTCACCGACTTCGTTATAGTAATAGTAACGGAAGACGTGGGCACCATCCCTCTACAGTTAAGGTTAACCGGTAGTAGCACCACATCCGCCCTTACCTAGAGATGACCATTTGGAGCCACGTGGGGGTCTCCCACGGAGCGCCCAACAGACATGGTATTTTCCCAGTGACACGCGCCTAAATTACGTGTGATGCGGTTGAGCAAATTTACACATAAATGCATACAGTGCTTGTGCGGTGGATTGCAATCGTTAATACCATTACTGTGCATATATTTACATAAAAGTAACCTGCTAATGTCATGTGTAACAGTCATGCGAATTTCAGTATGGTACTGTTGATCAAATTTACACATAATAATGCACACGGTACTTGTCATTAAATAATTTTGAAATATTCAATGCTGTGTGATACAATCATCAATCCCATTGATGTGCATAAAATATTTACATAGAAGTTACCTGCTAAAATCATGTATAACAGTCGTGTGAATTCAAGTATGATATAGTTGAAGAGATTTACACATATTAATGCTTGCAGTACTTGTCATTAAATAATTTTAACATCATAAATGCTGTGGGATGCAATTATGTATACCATTAGACCGACTTCGTTAGAGAGTCAGAGTTTCTGACTAGCACGGGTTTGTCTTTGGGCTACGTCTTTCTCTAAGATATTACTATGGTCGGGCGTACTTTAGGCCCTTGAGAGCTTCGCCTACTTAACTGAGATTTAGAGGCCAACTACTTCGAATCTTGATAGCTTCGGCTATATCTTTTAGTTAAGCATTAGTTAAGTTTTAGTTCTCATCAATTTGAGTTCAAGCCCAAGTGGAGGCTTTGCTGTACGCTCCGAGATAGGAGCAGACTCTGTTCATCCTTAGTTTGAGAAATAAAGAGTAATTAACTCTGCTTGAGTCTTATATCTCTGTTCATACACTCAACCGATTATTCGCTTATCAGTGCACAAGCTTCCTCACATTGAACTGTAAAAGAAAAGGGTGGAACCCCACACAACAATAAATGAATGTTGACCATCAGATTCATATAACGAAACAATTGTTGCGGAATTTTAATATCAGAGAGGCTGTTTGCACATTTTTAGATGATTTTCATTGTATTTGCAGATATACTTTACTAAAAATGTTTGAGTTTCAAATATACTGTTTGATAACCCTTATTCTTCCCTGTATTTCAACCCCGTGATTTCCAAGACAATAAAGTCTTGTAGTATGCAAAATATATCTTTTCCCATTTCTCCTGAACAGAAGTCGAAGGAGGGTAATAGGTTGAAGTTTGGACAACCTGCATTTTTAAATTCCAACAACGCAAAAACACATGGATGATACATCAGGAAATTTAGTAAGAATATGTCTGTAGGTTATAGCATTGATACTCGTCTCATGTTCTATTTTTTCCCAGAAAATTAAAATAGATTTTGAAGCATAGCTATCTGCTTGCTTTGTCTTGAATCAGTCCTACTAACTGGCGGGACTGTGGGTAAAGAGAAAATATTTCATAGTTGCAAATTGGGTTTAAAATATGTTCCTAATATGTGTGGAGATGATCTTAACATTTTCTTCACTTTCTTTACTTTTAATTTATCGTTATTTGAAAAACCAGCAGCTATCCTAAATACATTTAAAACATTTTTTTTAATTCTTTGAACCATGCTTTAAGATTTAAAGGGAAAATGGATGACAATAAATGGAACTCTTTTTATTGCAGTCATTTAAACACACCCAAGATTCATCTACTGTGACAACATTTTTCTATTTTTATCCAGATAAATGTTTCTCATAAACAATTCTGCAGCGCGTTCTGCATTCGGCGATATGTTGTAGAGAAAGACAATGCGCATTTTGATTTTTCGCTTTTTAAGATTCAGATCAACATTATATCACCTAGCGTACAGTTGACTCTGAGCATTTTAATGATTTTTTAATTCTCCGTTGACATTGCGCTAATTTTTAAATTTTTAAATCTTACCTTTGCAGCGTTCTAAATATTCCTTTTCTTAACATTTTTTTTTATTTGAAGCCAGTAGCTTTATATATCGAAGAACAATGGCTTTCACGGCGTTTTTTAATAACTAGTTTCAAAGCATTTTCTTCGGAAAAAGCATAAACATAGCCTTCCATCTATTGCTTCTTTAAAAGAGCCATTTTGAATGAAAACAAAACTGTCATATAGCAGACGATACTTTATACTCTCACAAATATAGCTGATTAAATAAAGATAATTTTCATACAGACAATGTTTTATAGGAAAACAAAATCGTGTAAAAAATTTGCGAATAAACTGTGTTGGCTTAAGCCTTGTAAGCGAAATAATTTTCCCCATATAACGTGAGGACAAATAGCTTTCCCCCCACGTTTTCCAGCAAATGCTGGAATAAAATATCTAAACTAAATTTTACTCTGTATGTCATCATCAGCGCGCAAGCATTATTTGCCGTCCGTACGACGTCAGATATTTTTTCCCATTTCTCTCATTCGATCTTACTAAACTTTACATTAGTGTGATTGGCAAAGCCCACTCTATGAATAAACCATATTTATTCCTATTTCACTCTATTTGAGATATATAAACTTCAGTTTTTTAACATTTCTATCCGCTGCGTGAAAGAAAAAAGAACCAACATTTTTAAACTTTGCTCTCATTCATATCATCTTCGCACTAAATGTTCTCATAGATTTCTCACCCTTCTCTATACAGAGTGTACCGTGAATGCTGCAACAAACTTCTAGGGGAGGTAAGGCACATCCTAAGGATTAAGAATTGCATAGGAACCTATACCCGGAAACTTGAAGAGTAAGTGGTAGCAGAAGTAGAAGATTGGAAGTGAAGCAAGAGAGAGTGATTTGAAATATTTATTAGACATGAATACAAACGGTGTACGACAGCTTGGATGTTACAACAAATGCTCAAAGTTTGCACCATCAGACGCCAAACATGCCTGACACCGAAGGACTGTCTGGGTTCCGAGAATTATTTGATCTTCTGGAGCAAGTTCTTTCCGATTTGCTTGACGATGTTCCACCAAATGTGAGGTGTAACATATGATTCCAACATGATGAAAGCCCCTGCTCATTTTGTACTGGATGATGTTCGTAACCATTTGAACAGATTATTCCTGCATCAATGGATTGGGCGTGGGGGATATATCCAGCCTGGGTTTCTTCTTGTCGGAAGCCATCAAAAGTGTCGTGTATCATGATCCTGTTGTGTCTGAAATGGATCTAGTTGCAAGTTTGGCCTGCGCAGCTGCTACAATCAAAGAAAATCCCGGTGTGTTTGAATATGTCCGGGAATCGATGGTTCTTCGGTGTCAGGCATGTTTGGTATACGATGGTGCAAACTTCGAGCATCTGTTGTAACATTCCATCTGTCCTACACCATTTCTATCCATGTCCAATAAATGTTTCAAATTAATCATTTTTGTTTCTTTTCCCATCTCCTACCTCTGCTGCCACTTACCTCTGGCATTTCCGGGCAAGGGTTCGAAACGCTTTCTGGTGCTTTCTTCGCAAAAATGCTAGTTCAGCCATTACACGGGGCGAATATTCTTTTTACATTGCTTGCTATAAATCAAGGTGTGAATTTTTATGAGATTATATGATACGTAGTATGCTTAACATAAATGCTAGTTTGAAATTGTTTTATATTTGGTATTTCCAGTGAACTTTAATTAGAAAAGTCTTGCGATATTTCTAATGGAAAACTTTTTAATTATCTTCTACACTGCTTTGTTCTGCACGCAGGGATTTTCAGACTTTTCCAAAATCGGTCTTAGTGGACGACAATTTTGAAATGATCAGTGTACAAAACCGCATGCAAATCTCGGTGTCTAGGGCTGGGTGGGCAA
>KK122173.1:314430-349447 GCA_000611955.2 Stegodyphus mimosarum
ATAGAATACTTAAAACATATAATAAAATAATGTAATGTATATTATTGTACATAATAATTTAAGTAAATGTATCTAATATGCCTTATTTATTTTGCACTTTTAGTCAATATTATGATTTCACTTTTCTGTCCTGAAATCAGCAAAATCCTAAAATCCCCACAACCTCTGGTCCCAAGCATTGCGGATTTCTGGACTTCTACTGTATTCATTTTTATTTCAATTGACATTTGTTACTATAATTTACTTGGAATTTTAATCGTGCCTATTCAAGAACATTTACATTTTGGATGCAGTTGTGATAGGAGGAGGGCATAGCGAAGTACCGTCCAAGCAGTGACTGATGTAGAACGAAGCGCGCAATAATCCAAAATGGAAGCACATCGAGAGAAGGTTGTGGCTTAAAGTTAGAAAGGTTTCAGTTCCCCAGATTTTGAGTTCAAGTTCCGATTTAGCTACGTCATCAGCATTGTGCAAACCATATGACACAGACCGATCTAGAAAGGACGTAGTCCAGGAACGTTACTGCTAATTTTAGAATACAGAGAGGAAATGCGCAAATTAAAAACGAGTAATTAAAAGGCTATTATTAAATCAAAAAGCTCATATGTATATTTTTTAATCTTACACGCACATTGAATGCCATTTATTTTTCCTGTTGAGGCACACTTATGCATTTTAATGTCTAAGCAGAAAAAATAAATGTTCCCCGATGTGTATACAATAAACATTTTTAAACCGAAATGTAAGTATGTATGTATGTATGTATGTGTATAAATATGCACACATACACTTATATAAACTCATGTCCATAAATTTAGGATAATGCAAAATCAGGCAAAGGAAGCGTTAGAAGCAAAACAAATTTGACTTATTTGTAAAGCTTATTTATTAAACAAAAGGTAGAGAGCAAAAAAAGATGCTATATGTTTGATATTATTAAAAAATAGCGATTTTTTCTCCCTGGAGCAAATTACAAAAAAAAAAAAATGCTGCTTACAAAAAAAACAACATTACATAGTTGGTATGATTGTTAATACATTGTACGTCTCCCAGACGATGCAATACAGTCCGTACAACGCCTAGGCATGCTGAGTATCAAATGATCGATCTGATCTTGAAGGATATTACACCACTCAAAAAGCAATGCTCTCCGAAATTCCGGTAGACATGTAGGAGGAGGTTGATGGGCTGCAACTCGTCCGGCAAAGCATGTCCCACACGTGCTCTACTGGATTCCAGTCCGGTGAGAATGCTGGCCAGTCCATACGGGTGATATCCTCCGATTGAAGGCATTCGCTACGATGTTTGCACGGTGAGGTCGGGCGTTGTCAACCATAAACACAAATTGTGCGCCCATGGCGCCCCGAAACAAACGTACTTGTTGTTCCAGAGTGACGTCCCGATAGATTTGGCTTGTCCTGATTCCAATTTGAACGTGCAGGTCAGTTCTGTAACCCAGAATAATTCCACCCCAAACGAGCACTCCTGCACCACCGCAACGGTGTCGTTCAATGATGTTTTCTTGGTGGTAACGGATACCTGGAGCTCTCCATATGAAAGTAAGACGAGAATCAGACTGCAAGCTAAACCTGGACTCGTCGGAAAACATTACACAAGCCCACTGTTGCGGTGTCCACAATGCATCCTCTTTACTCCAGGATAATCGCAGGACACAATGAGGTGCAGTAAATGGAACGCATCTGACAGGTCTACCGGCATATAGACCAATCTGCCCTAAGCGTCTGTACATGGTCTGCCTCGAAATTGTCGAACCAGTGGCCGACGAGAGCTGACGAGACAGGTCTGAGGCTGTGTTCCGCCTGTTTCTTTCGGCAGTAAATGCCAAATGCCGGTCCTCATTCGGTGTTGTAACTCTGGGGCGACCTGTGCTGTAACGTCTACTCACATTACCATCATCTTGGAATCGTTGCCAAAGCCTGCAGATGACACTCTGGGCAATTCCAAGTTCGTCTGATACTTCCAGTTGGGTACGCCCACATTCCAGACGGCCGATCATTCTACCACGTAAAAAATCATCCAAATGCGTCCTTTGTGTCATAACTATTCGGTTATTGCACTGAAATGCTTATAAAGGGCCTGCGAACATTTTTACTTCTTTGCCTGTATTCTTTATATATCACTCTCTTAAACTCTCGTCATTGTGACGTACCATCGGTGTCATCTGGTTAATTCCTGAAATTTGCATATGATTCTTGAAGATGTGTGTAATGATTTTACAGGTGATATATTTACTTTAGAGTTCGATTTCCGCGTGACTCAGAATTATCCTTAATTTATGAACATGAGTGTATTTCCTGTCCTAGCGTTACGAACTCAAGTCGGGAAAAGATCTGAGCATTGGAGAGTCACTGAAAGATATTCTATATTGAAAATGTATATGGAATTTTACTGTTCTGAATCTCAAATATCTCAGAGGAACGGAACTTTGATCAACTTTGTTTTGGACTTCAAAACACTTTTCCCTTGATAAGTTCTTTTTGAAGCGCTGAACGGAGTAGATTAATGTTTATTAATTTTTATTTTCTTTGCAATGCTTTCAATATTGTAAAATGTTTACTTGTACTACCTTTGAGTGCGACTTTCTTCGAGATACGTAATAGTTAGGTCCTTCATAGGGAAGAAACTGTAAATATGCATTTAAACTCCACTTTTACTTTTTTCTTGAAAAACATTTTTCATTTTTCGCGAACCTGCAGCTATTGCGCATTTCGTCTATTAGTTTCTAAACTTTGTTCTCGTAATCTTTTAAGAGAATGTCTTCTGTCTTTTGAGTATATATATATATATACTCCCACATCCTCAGGACACAAGACATCCTCAAGGCATCCCCAGGACATCCTATTTAAGTCGCAACTTCTCTAATAACAATGCAGTTAGGATATCCTGAGGACTTCTCAAGTCAAGATCTTGAGGATGTCCTGTTCAAGTCGCAATGTCCCGGGATATATGAAGATCTCCTGAGGATGTTGTTTCTCAGATATCTTCAGGACTTTATCGTTGATCATCCTGAGAATGCACATATTAAATACTTCTGTCATCAAGCAAACTTGTAAAGTTTTAGTTAAACTAACCAAGTTTTATTTTAATTTAAATCTGTATCTCCTCTCTGTTTCAACTTCCTGTCAGAAGAAGCGCGCGTTTTCAGCTTATGCTAATTTTGAAGTACAGCGAAGTACTATTTAAGCCAGAGGTAGAAACCTCTTAGCGTGAGAGAGCTTTAGTCTCAGATCACGGCCACTCGGCTCAACGTTCGTCTGACCAGCTAGCAGTTTAAATTTATAAGCCATAGTGCTTACTACGTGATTGCATTGTAAAACAATTTGAAGTGCGCTAGTATTAGTATACCTTGCTACGCACCCTTTTAAGTAGAGGCCAACTTCCGTGATTAGCTCTGCGAAGCAAAGTTTAATTTAAGTTCTATTTTACGTTTAGTTTTAAAGTATTTGATTGTTAAGGTTCGACCCAAGTGCGGTCTTTTACTTTCTGTATCTCTCCCGAGTTGGGAAGTTTGCAACTAATAGTGATTCAATAAAAGAGGATTTCAAATCCCTTCACGTGCAGTTACTATCCAGCCCCAGCAGTACATCAGAACAAAGCTCACATTTCATCTGCTCACTGTTCCAGTTCAGGACTTAGAACTTGAGGATAAGAACCCGATTACAGACTGTATTTATGTTTCCAAAAATGATGCACAGAACACTAAGTCCTGATAAACTGAGGATATTTATTCTCAGCCCATCTTAAGATGAGCTGAGAATTCAAAGCTCGAATTTGCTAATACGAAAGCATACGCAAGCTCTTTATTTTTCTTTTCAAGAATTGCTTACTGGACTACAGTTAGAAAATATATTTATATAGTATCGGGGTTAGAATTGCTAATTTTTGATTAACTTTAATCAGTCTTTTCCTGACACTTTTGTTAATTTATGGCTGTTGATAATCCGAAAGGGGCTTTCAGTGAATTAGCTATTCCTAAAATGTTTCCTACCTTTATACATAAAATACACGTAAACAATTATATTCATATAAAATCATTTATTTATATAATTGCTTTCATCTACTATAAATTATTAAAATCATAGAACTAATTGCTAATCAAACTTTAATTCATTATCTATGCGTCCACATATGAGTTAAAATTTGACTAACAGCGCAGACAGAAAATTTTCTTAAGTATCCAGAAAAAAAAAAAAAATATTATTTTACAACTAATTCGTATGTTTAGTTTTGTACTCTTTTTTTTCTTAGAAGTATTGAACTGCTCGATTTCTAAATTTCAAATGCATTTTAAAGTCATATTTTCTTCAATTGCTTGTCAAGGGAATATAGTCAAGCACTGTAATGGTATTATCCCTAGCGACTATTTTTATGACCACCTAAATGAAAGAAGATTTATCGCAGTGTAAAATACTGTATATACAATAATCATATTTTTTTAAATCCAGGTACGTTAAGTATATGTATATATATATATATATATATGTGTACCTTATAAGAAATGCCTCATAAGAAAGAAATGAGCATAACACAATCATAAAATGAATTCATTCGTAATAAACTTTTTAATATTGTATTTTTATATTGAGCAATAAAATTTAGCAAGTATTAAAAATTAAAATTCTGCATGGTACAAAAGCAAAAATAATTTACATTAAAAGCATTAACAAAACTGATCTAGCCAAGGTATTTAGCAAGGAGATGAGGGTTGATAAATCTGAAGCCTTTTTTTAAATTTCATGAAAAGAAGATGTAACAAGCTTGAGAAAGAGCTCAGAGGAAGCATTCTTGTTCATGTTGTTAAAAATAATTTATTTTGCTTTTTATAACGCTACAAAATTTAATTTTTAATACTTCCTTAATTTTACTTTTCAGTGTGAAAAACATATTGTCTCTTTCCTACGAGATACTTCAAAAGCTTTATTTTGAATATTTTATCGTAGTTAATAAATGCTGTATCCGAGGAAACTAAATAATTTTTATAAGAAATTCACATTATCTTCCTTTCTAAGTACTACATACTGTAAATAACAAAGCGTGAACTTCATTAGAAGGGAATAACCTCAGTGGCATTGTTGGAAAGATAATATTTGAAAGACAACTCGAAAAATGTCATTCATTTCTTACTTGTGCAAAGGTCTGTGAGTACTCTACTGCTAGATATTAAAAAAAAATAAAAATCTGAAAGATTTTAAGATTTTATATTATGACCGAAAAGGATTTTTTTAACGTTTTGTGCGTTAACTTTATTTACTAAATATCATGTTCTTCACGCTTAAACCACTTAAAATTCAATTCAACAGCAATATCTCACAATATTTAAAAACAGTATATTTTTAGAATTTTTGATACACAGTCTCGTGCGCGGAAGATAAAAATATTTCTTTTCATACACTGTTGCCATTGCTAGCACTGAAACCGTATAGTTTGTAAGGTTTATTATACATTTACTAACAGTTATTTTAAGTTTTGTATCTTTCCTATCTTATTCTAATTTCAGCTTACAATTTCCTGACAGAATGGGAATTCAGAAACGCAGAGAATGCAAATGAGAAAGAGTACTATTTAAGTCGTGACTTCACCGACTTCAGAAGAGAGAGTCTGATTCCTGACTAGCTCGCGTTTGCCTTCTGGCTACGTCTCTCTTAGCTGTTACTACGCTCGGCCATATCTTAGGCCCTTGCTAGGCTTCGCCGATTTAATTAATACTTAGGGGCCAACTAGTTAGATTCTGATAGCTTCGGGTATATCCTTTAAGAGCTTTAGTTAAGCTAATTTTAGTTCAAATTATTAGTATTTTAAGTTCAAGCCCGAGTGGCGGCTTTATGTAAAGTTCCAAGTTGGAACTGATTTGTAAATAATAACTGTATTTGTAATGAATAATAAAGGATTTTAAACCCTTCTCAAGTCTCACATGTTCTGTTCACAGTTAAGCGATTATTCGCTTGTTAAGTGTCCGTGGGGTTGAAGTTAGAAGTAAAGATTTAAATAGAAAACCTCACAAGTTAATCAAAAATTCGTTAAAATTTTACAAAATTTGAAATAGATAATAAAACAAAATCGAAATTAAAAATTCAGGCTTCCGAATATCCATGTTCGGTTGAAGGCCTATGCTATTCAAAACTGAATGGCTCTAGGAACCGCTGTTTTTCACAATGCTAGAAACATTCATGCATTCATGCAGATTTTTCATTATTTAGTTTCTTTAAATATATTATATGGCGATAATATTTGGTGGCAACAGTTGGAAAAGTGAATCAACGCAAAAGGTCAAACGACAAAAGGCAAACGAAGCGGCAAAATGCCATTTTGAAATTAATAGCCCTTCCGGGTTAATGCCCCTTTGGGCTCAAAAAAAAAAAAACTATTACTGTTGTTATCTTATGAGATTTCATTTTTATTTTAATATTTCCCGTAGACTGTTTTGTTTTATGTTAATTATTCTCCTATAAACAATCTTTAATAATTTTAGATACCAGTCCAAATTCATAGTCCGAATAAATGTACCTGATTGCACATCGTAGTAGCGCAGTTTCGTAGAGTTTCGTAGAGTTTCTCGTTTTCAAATTAAAAAAAAAAAGAAAATCCAAAGGTAATACTAACAATTAAATTACTAAATACTCTTTGAGAACTATTACTTTGGAAAGTGTTTAATGTCATAATTTTTAAACGGGAGACAGATTAATATGGGTTCTATAGAAATAAAATTTAAGAGCCACTTTCAAAATTTCTTCAATGGTTTGCCATTCTTGAAAATTTTCATGCATAAAACGTTCGCTTTCACCGAGACATTTGCTGTTTTTCGTACATCGTGAAATAAACGACCATACCAGAGCTTTTAGTCGCTTTCCTCTTACTGGACAATTGAGCTCGGACACTCTACACAGAGGATACTAGTCCATCACATAAATGGCTTGGAGAAACTGTCCAAAGAAAGAAAATCCTTTTACAAGGGCAACTATTCTTTCACATTTCTCTTCTTTTCCCTTTCTTATTTATCAATGGCCTCAAACTTTGCCTTTGAGGAGATGATTCAGAAAATTGTCTAAACCCATTAGGAAACGTTAGCATTTACCGAAAAAGGCGTGACCGAGATTTTCAATTTCGCGACCACAACCGGTCGAACAAAGACGACTTGTAATTTAGGGAAGGAAAATCATGAAGAAGATTTGATGTGACCTGTCAATGGTAGTAGTCTGTTTTTGTTCTCACCCATTTGATGATGATTTGTTTTTGCTCTCCATTTTGTTCGAATTTCTATCATTGTTTTTAATCTGTACAAAGGGAAATATTTTATTATAATTGGGCTTTTATAGAAACAAATTCTAGTTTTACAATAAAAGCATCTCTCTGTATATATGTGTGTGTTTGTGTGTGGCTGTGGGTGTGCGTGTGTGTATATATATATATATATCAGTAAAGTCATGAAGTAAGAAATTTAGAACTACTTTTTCATAAAAAACGAAAATTGAAATTCATAATTAATAAATTTCCAATAATCTTATAAATGCAACGAAGATGTTTATGTTTTGTTTTAAAAAATGTTTTGCAATTTTATACATACATATTGTATATTTGTTGTTCCAATGGCGGACCCTCAGCCGACTTCGGCTTGGCCACTACTAAGGCCAGAAGTGGTGGTCACTTTATTATGGAGGCACTTAACAGGTGGGCCACCTTTACCTCCTATGAAGGGACGGGCAGTTACAGCCATGCGTTCTCCGGGATTCGAACCCAGGCCCTTTGGCATCGTCTGGGCGTCTCTCTCTCTACATATATATATCATCTATATATATATACTATATCGTAACGCTATTTTATTATCTCTAATTTTTCTCCCAAACGACAGGCACGAATTTGTCTTTTTTCGCCATTGGCCACTCTTAAGGCCGAAAGTGCTTGCCATTTTATTGCAGAGGCACCTAATAGTCGGCCACTATAAATTCCTATGAAAAGAGGAGCAGTTACAAACATGCCTTCCAGGATTCGAACCCGGGACCTTCGGTATCGTAGTCGCCTCCCTTAACCACTATACCATCTGTGCGGCGAAATCTGTTAAAACATTATAGTGAAGTTATGTATTATAGTTTAATTATTTTGATTTAATACATACCACAAATAGTATATTAGCATATGAGAACTATTCAAAAATTCATATATCTGAGAACAACTTAAACTGTCATAAAATAATATTTGTTTTTAATTTGCAAAAAATGTGCATCGAGAAAAATTTGAAACTATATTGTAAAATAGTTAAACAATTGAAATTTCATTGTTAACTGGATAATTTTATTTATAATGTCGATGACAGAAAGTAGTTATATAATAAATCTAAAGTTAAAATAACTGAAATGATGAAGACTTTTTACTTTCTTGTTCGAAGTAAAGGAGGTATTGGAATCATGAAAAAGTACGGTTATATTTTAACGAAAATATCCATTTTGACCGCTATCGAATGCAATTTAACGATGTTTTTACGCGATATCTGTACGTAAGAATAGAATAACGGACCCTTTTTCGCAAATGAATTACAAAATGGATTTCAAATGAATTCAGAGAGGATTTTATTTTGGTGACATCTGTTACGTATGTATGTATTTCGCATAAATCATAAACGAGTAGCCTCATAACCTTGTAATTTTGTATACAATACTGCTATAACATGTAGTTGTGCACCTCTCCTTTTACTTGCAATCGGCCACAACAAAAATATATGTATACACACACCCGCTCTGTTATTAGGCTCGGTGAACTCATTTGCTTTTATTCTTGCATGTTGGTATATTGTGCAATTTTTGCTTTAAAGGCGCAATCACTTTTACGCGAATTATGTTATTCTTATCTTCCAGTTAAGGTTTTTATGTCTTTAGTTAATCCGCATGCAATAGTTGTAGAATTGTCAGCAATTTAAAAATTGTTTAATAGCGGCTAAGTCTACTTTTTGTTTCCCACAGCAGCCATACCTGTTTACATTTGAAACTCAGCAGAATAGTAAATTACATCATGCACCTTCAGTTTTTTTCTCCGAGTGGGACCAAAAGTGAACTTGTGCAGTTTGGTGCATCGAAATATCTGTCTTGTTGCCTGCTGGCCGAATTGCTTGCTTTTGCATAGAAACTCTTAATTTTAATTGTAAAAATTGTTTCTTTAACTATTTTAACTGTATTCGGTACTTCATTCTTTTCTGTGTTTTACAATTTTCAATGAAGATGTTTTGAGGTTTTATGCATTTTTGCCTCGCCGCGAAGTGAGAACCGAATTAATTCAATGTATGAAATGTATCTTTAATGAAATTTCGAGGAAATAAGTTTGAATGAAATGCCCGAAAATATCCCTATAATTTAATATTCTGTACAAGGAAATCATGTTGTCAGATATTTGTATTAGATCATTAAGGCAACAACAGAAAATACATTTACAACAATATTTATTCTGGTAGCAGAAAACTCTGAAAATTTCATTGATTTTTAGTTCAAAAGGGCAATTTGCCTTTGAGGACTATTAATTTCGTTTTCGCATTTTGCGTTGGTTTACTATAAACGTGGGTTCACTTTCCGAATCGTTGCCACCAAATATTATTGCTCTGTGTTATATTTAAAGAACTTAAATTATGAAGAATCTCCATAAATGTATGTATGTTTCTGGCATTGGGATAAAAGAACGGTACCTAGAGCCACCAAAGTTTGAATATCGTAATCTTCTACCGAATATGGTCATCTAGAAGCAATCATATGAAATTTATGTTATTATCGGTTTCATATTTTGTAACCCTTTACCTAATTTTTGATTAACAAGCTTAATGATTTCAAAGCTAGCTATGGCAACACTGTGCGAAGAAAAAAAAATATATTCAGCGCGCGAGACTGTGTATCGAAAATTCTAAAACTTTGCTCATTTTAAAATTATTTCACGATATTGCTGTTTTTATGGTTTAAGTGCAAAGAACATGCTATTTAATAAATAAAGGTAACACACAAAACGTTAAAGAAACGCCCCTCTGGGCGGAATGTAGCATCTGAAAGCTTTCAAAATTTTTTCATGTTATTAAAGATTGTTTTATTAGTTAAATAGTAATCATTATAGCATTCAAACTCGTCCCTTCATTATAGTTTCTTTAGGATGCAACGCTTTTGTTGAAATTTTCTAGAGAGAAACTGATCTGCATTAATACTACATATTGGAAAATTTACGAACAGCAGTATAACAAGCAGCTTATTTAGTACGAAATGTAAGAAAATGAATCAGCATTTATATGTCGTATCAACTTGACCACTGGGTAGGTCTCCTTTCGAAGGATTTTTAATAAAAAATATATTTATATAAGAAAAATAAAATCAGGAAGGTTTCAGATGTCAAATTACGTCCAAAGGGCTGTTTTTTTTAACGTTTTGTGAGTTACCTTTATTTATTAAATATCATGTTCTTCGCACATAAACCCTAAAATTCAGTTCAACGGCAATATCACAAAATAATTTTAAAATGAGCATATCTTTAGAATTCCCGATACACAGTACCGCGCGCTTCAGATAAAAAGGTTTTTTTCCCCCGTAAAGAGTTGCCATTTTTTGGTTTTAAATCGTTTGAGTTCGTTCATCAAAAATTCGTTAAAGTTTTACAAAATATGAAATAGGTAATAAAACAAATTCCAAATTCGGACTTCCGAATGCGCCTTTTCAGGTGGAAACGTACGTTATTCAAAACTGGATGGCTCTAGGTACCGTCGTTTTATCACATTTCGAGAAATATATATACATTTATGCAGATTCTTCGTTACTTAATTTCTTTAAATATAATACAGGGCTGCAATACTTGGTGGCAACAGTTTGAAAAAGTGATTCAGACTTTTAATGTTTTCAACGCAAAATCGCAAAACGAAAACAATAGTCCTTTAGGGAGAAAGCCCCTTTGGACTAAAAAATTCTGAAAGCTTTCAGATGTTAACTGCCGCCCAAAAGGTTTGTTACGGTTTTTACGCTGCTCCTGAGGTCGCAGTCTACCAGTTTGTTGTTACAATCACACTTTTCTTCCCATTTATGCCACGCACAATTCAACAGCGAAGTTAGAAAATACTTAACAGCAGCATAGTAGTATACGTTTAAAATTCCCGATACAGTGTTAAGTGTTGGCATACTTTTTGCTGTTTTTTTCCAGTTTTTTCTCACATCATCATATCAATGTTCAGTTTTCTTACTAAGACGGCTTTACAAAACATTTTTTGCGTTTTTATTATTAAGGTTTTGGGTATTTATTTATTAAATATCACGTTCTTGGCGCTTACGCGACATAATTCGATTCAACGGCAAAACTACAATATAGTATTTAAAAATAGCACATCTTTAGAATTTCCGATAGACAGCTTCGCATGCTGGAGATAAAAATGTTTTTCACCGTACGATGTTGCCACTGCTCGCTTTGAAATCGTTGACTTTGTTCATTAAAAATTTGTTTAAAGTTTTTACAAAATATGAAATAGACAATAAAGCAAATTCTAAATTAAAACTTCGCGCTACCAGGAAGACCATATGCGAATATGGTCTTCCTGCTCGAGATGCCGTTGTTTTTTCTCAAAACGAGAAACAATCACGAAGATTCTTAATTATTTAATTTCTTTAAATATAATACATGGTGATAATATTTAGTGGCAACAATCTGAAAAGTGAACCAACGCAGAAACTGAAACGACGCAAAATGCCCTTTTGAGAGTAATAGTCTGAGTCTAACTCCCCTTTTAGCTAATAAATAAAATAACTAAGAAAATAGTAAAGTAACCAATAATTTAAATAGTTAAATTTAATTTCGACAAAATATAAAGACCTAAATAAATATTTAATGAATTTATTTGGGTGACGCGCCTTTGGGGTAAAAATGAACAACATTTCAATATTTATTTTTACAGTACAGTACAGTGGCGAATACTTCAGTTAGTTTTAATTTTCGAAACGGTGACAAATTTTGATGTTTGAAATCTCATTCTGAAATATTCAGAATTCAGAGTGATAATATTTGGTGGCAACAATTTATAAAGTGGTACGATATTTATGCTCAACCGAAGCAAAATACCGTTTTAAGACTGTCCTAACGTTCTTTGAGCTGAAACAAAGGGTTTTTATGCAATAAGCTTTTATTTAAAAAGTTAATTAAATTTTATTTAGTAGCGTTTATTTTATTTATTGGATGAAGCGTTCAGTACTTTTTCCAATTTCGTTTAAAAATTTGCTTTTAATGCATTCATTTTAGAGTTCTGAAAAGGAATAATCATTTCAATAAAACAAGCAAAGTGTATTAATGCTTATATAATAAGAAGAATACATTATTTTAAAATTTTTATATTTTTAAAATGCATAAAGTAGAGCGCGGTCTGAGAGACAGTAACAGAAAATGAACGTCTGTAGTTAAGGGTTATATTACTACTAGGAATGGCTAAATTAGACTAAGTTAAACTACGTTTCTGCTAAGAATGTTAAACACAACGCAATGTAAAGCGCATCTAAAGAGAAAGCTAGCTCGTATTTACTTCAGTTCACGTGGAATTACAACAATAAGTAAGCAACTGGACTCAGATGCTCTCTCACACCGACGTTTTATAGTTTTCAACTGGCCGTCGAGATATTTCTCATACTTTCTGCTTCTCAAAATTACTGGAAAGCAATACGAGGGGGGAATTACGGTTACAGCTAACATAGTGGTCAGTTATATTTATACAATTTCAATGCATATTAAGTTGATACAGGGACCAGACAAAAATATCGCCAAATTTGGCAGCTTTTGGCGATCTCTCGCCAAATTTGGCTATAAAATAAGTTGCCAAAATCAATGTCAGCTTGGCCATATCTCGCTAAATCAAAGAGATGCCAAGTTTATGTTAAATGCACTTGATCCTGTGTTTTACTTTTTCTTACTCACTTAAGCTTTCGCTTAAAAATTTGTCTCGTGCTACATTACACAGAAAAATTAAAACTACCTATTTAAGTATAAAATTTGTAACAGTATACATTCGTGCAAGCGTTTGGTCACAAAACTTGAAAGTTAGCTGTATTAGGAAACTAGCTTTCTTTAGATGAAAAATATACAACGGTAGATTAGGAGAGAGATTTGTACTCCATCGCGTGTAACAGTACTTCCTTAAATGAAGCTTTATGCTTCACACGAGACTCACTGAGCGTCTGCTATAACACTAACCCATTCCCTGTTGTAATATGAGCCATTGTAAGGAAATGTGTTAGACAAGAAAGTTGCTATAAACTGTATACCTTACCATTTATAGCTTGTTTCCCTCTTTCCTCATTTAATGTAAAAACAACATAGTTATTTTGCTAATGTATTTAGTTACAGCTCCTTTGGGGGTGTGCGGAGTCAAATTTACGATATTTCTTTGAATTAGCTTCGGAAAGTTTGCGTTCCGTCGTGAAATTTCATCTGCATGAGATTCTCATTTGGCCAGCGGAGCTCAACGTAATTTATTACTGCTTCTAAAAGCGAAAAATAAAAAAATGATTTTCTGAATATATAGGCAGAACCAGGAAAATTGAGAGAAATAGAAAAATGAAACTTTCGGTGAGAAATGACGTATTTGTCTCTTCACAACAAACTCATTTCGATAATTACTTAGAATAGAAACTTCTGTAATTATTTTATTTTCCATGATTATCGCAAGTGATTTGCATATTCTCCATTAATTTTTCTGTTTAAAAACATTAAAATGTTACGTGTCCCTCCTTATAATTACTGGTTTGTGTAACATTTGGATCGTAAACTATGATATTTTGCATTGAGGTAAATTATGACTAAAGCCATTTATTAACAAACTTCCATTTCCCCTCCCCTGATTTTCTTCTAATTTACACAAATTTTAATTTATTTTGTCATATGTTATTTTGAATATATCTCTAATCTGATTGCAACTGGGACAAAAGGAATTAAGCTCATTTCTTATAACCTTTGAAAATCAATGAAATATTAATTATTTATCGACCAAAGAAATCAACCAAAGATTAAACCAAAGATTAACCATTAATATCAACCAAAGAAAATGCTTCATTATCATAGTATAATTTTACGAAACACGTAAGATTTACGGGAGATTTATAACGAAACACGGAAGATTTATAGCGTCCTCCCTAATTTTGGATCGCAATTGGAAATATCTTCAAACTTATACCAATAGATTTTTCTAGAATAATAAACATAATTATTTTATTTTAAACCAAAATAATGCCAAACTTGGCAAAAGATTTTCATACGATTCCAAATTAAGTATGAAAATGAAATATGTTATATAGAGATGCACACCTGGCACAAAAAAGGGGGGGAGCACTTCCATATCTCCCATTGAACCGGGCCAGTTGACGAAATTTAACTTGAGACTTAATTAGAGAGGACGTTTCATATCTGGAAATCGCGATTTAGGATATTCGTTAGATTTACAAATAACATTGTTCTCATATAGGTTAAAATGACATGCTGATTTTTTTTCATCCTTTGATTGTACGACTGAAATTATGACAAAGTGCCAAGTTTTGCAATAATCTCACCACTAGTTCTATAAGGTATTTATTCCGCCTTCTAGGCATGCCTTCGTAGTGTTGTGGTCAGCACGTTCGGGAGATCCGTGGTTCGAGTCTTGGCCAGGGCAATGATCATTTTTCATTTCTGCTGCTTTGAAATTACCTAATGACTCTACAGTGGCGCCCGAACTAAAAAAGGTGGTGGATGATGATTCACTACCACCAGAATTTAACGATGGGGTACTCTAATCCTCAGTCGCCTTTTAAAAGGAGGAGTATGTAAATTATTTTTCCCTCCTTCTTCACATACCTTCGTGGTGTAGTGTCGGCACGCTTGGTGCGCATTCAAGAGATCCTTGGTTCGAGTCCCGGCGAGGACATTGTTCATTTTTCATGTCTCCAATAATAACTCTTTTTTTATTAAACTTTCTTGATTCCTCCTTTCACAGTTTGAAATTTTGATTCAATCCAAATATTCGCTGCTATTTTTTAATTTGCTTTTAAAATTTGTATTTTTATGTAAATTTTATAAATTTTATAAAACAATTTATGAAACATAACCTGTAAAATTTTTGATATCAATCTAAAGTAGATGTATTTTTAGGCATATCTGCAAAAAATCTAAATATTTTATTCAAAATTTCCGAAGATATACACGAATTTATGTATTGGCACGTTTTGAAATTTGGAATATTTGCATCAAATGTGGTTCAGGCACTTTCTTAAAATTATTCGAAAGAATGAAAGATGCACGTTTATTCCGTTCGTGCACAATGAAAGGGATAGGAAAACTGGTTATCATAAATTAAGAATTTCGCCAATTGAATTACTCTTTGCGCAAACTGAAAAAATTTCGCCAAGATAATTTTTTTAATTTCTCGGTAACTTTCTCAAAAAAATTTTTAAACTTTAATATTTGGTTATAATTTGAGACGTACAATCTAGATATGGAAAAACATCGATATGTCATTTCAGAAAAAATCTAATTTTGCATGAGAATTCTTATGTTAGAAAAATGCTATGTTCACATCTAATACATATTCTAAGTTGCGCTTTCGAGACATGAAAAACGCAAGTTAATTTCGTCAGTTATTCTCAACTATTTGTTTTCTGTGTGTGTGCAAGGTATGCATTTCATAAATGGATTATTCAATAAATGAATTATTAATTATGAACCCAAGGGGGGGTTAGACCCAGGGGGCTATTAGTCTCAAAACGCCATTCTGCGTCGTCTCACTTTCTCTGTTGATTCATTTCTCAAACGGCTGCCACCAAGTATTATTGCCATGTATTATATTAAAGAAACTAAATAATAACGAATCTGCACGAATATTTCTCGCAATGGGAAGAAACAACGGTACCTAGAGCCATTCAATTTTGAATAACGTAGTCCTCCAACCGAAATAGGCACTTGGAAGACCGAATTTTGATTTTTTTTTGTTACCCATTTCAAAATTTTTAAAACATTAAAAAAGTTTTGATTAACAAAAAACTCAACGACTTCAAAGTGAGCAATTGCAACACTGTACGGAAAAAACACTTATCTCCAGCACACGAGACTGTGTACGCGAAATTCTAAAGATATACGGCTCTTAAATATTTCGTGATATTGCTGTTTAATTGAATTTTGTGTGGTTTAAATACGAATAAGATATTTAATAAATCAAGGTAACATACAAATCGTTAAAAAACGCCTTTTGGGGCTTAAATATAAACTCTGAAAGCATTCAAATTTTTTTATATTAAAATATATATTTAAGTTGTTAAATATATATTTATAGATTCCAGGTACAGAATGCAGGGCAACTCCATTTAACATTGAGCAACAGGGTATCTCGGTAATTTGGGAGATATCGTCAAGCTGGCTACAGATTTCAGATTTATTTTGTCGTAACATTTGGCTAGAAATCCCCCAAATTAGCCAACTTATCGACATTTTGGTCCTGTCCCTTTATCACCATAATAAGCATTGTAACTGGATAAATGTAATAGATCACTATATTAGCTGCAACTGTAATTCGATCTTCATTTTGACTTCGAGTACTTTCGAGAAGCAGAAAGTACCCTAAATATCTCGGCGGCCGATTGGAAACTATACAAGGCCGAGAAAGCATCTGCTGTCAGTTGTACTTATTATTTCTGCTAGTTGTTAGTTCAGCGGGAACTGCGATATCTTCAGGTTAGCTTTCTCTTGAGGTGCGCTTTTGCATTGTGTTGTGTTTAACGCTTTTAGTCGTTTGAAGTATAAATACTGATTGCACTGTGTGATACTGTGAACACTTTTACTAGTATTTCTGTAGAAAAATCCAGAACTTTGAAATGTTTCAGATGATGAAAATAAATTTTATTAACCTATCATCGGACCTGCGTTCATTCAATCTATTACGAAGCGCTATAACATGTTGGACCAAAAATTTAGGTCAGAAGAGTACAAACAAGTGCTGTCAATTTCATCATTTTTAGTAAGTTTGTAGAGCTGTTAGGAAATTTAGAAGCAGGAGATGTGAACAATGAGCAACGCCTTCGCCGGGACTCCAACCACAGACCTCTCGAATACGCGCCCAGCGTGCTGACCACTACACCACGAAGACATGTGAAGAAGGCGGGAGAAATATATTACATATTCCCCCTTTTAAAGGCCGACTGGGGTTTTGGGGACCCAGTCGCCAAATCCTGCTGGTGGAGAATCATCATACACTACCCCTTTTTAGTTCGGGCGCCACTGGTAGAGTCATTAGTTTTTTTAGAAGCAGAAGAGATGAAAAATGAGCAACGCCTTCGCTGGGACTCGAACCACGGACCTTCTCTTGAATACGAGACTACACTGCGAAGGCATGCGAAGAAGGACGAGAAATGTATTATAAGTTTTGTATTAGTTTATAGTATGTTTGAGAATTTTTTCGATGAAAATAAATTGAAAAACTACGCATTGCACTTTCCGATATTTAAACTCCGGACCTACCGAATACGCGCCGAGTGTGCTGCCAGTTACACTACGAAGGCATGCGGAAAGAAACGAGAAAATACCACATAAGATTTAATGAAAAGTCGTATGCAAAATTAAAGTTTCGTGGTTGCACATAACATTAAAAGTTATAGTTTCTATATTGTTATACCGATTCAGAATGATATCCGTTATATGTGTAGCTTGGAGTGTTTTTTAATAAGAACATGCTTAAAAAAGATCACGTCTTTTCATTAAAACGTCCTCTAGAATGGTTTCACTCAATAAATGCGATGCCGCCTTTTATTTCGTTCACTCTAATTACATAATTTCGATTGATTTTTTTAGGGAGAAAAGAACTAAATACTTTTCTAGATGCATGAAGAACAAAACATAAATTGTACACTATTTCAATACGAATATTACTGGCAATCAGTCGCTTCATCGAAATGCTAAGAAAGTTTATTTAAATACTACCTGTTATTCGGCATGCGTTCCACTGCTACTTAAAGGAAAGAATGTGTTTGCGCTTAAATTCTATCATGATTTTTTTCTTTTATGTGTATTTGCATGTTTCGATTCGTTTGTGTCACCAGATACTAAGTTTGATAATGGTTCAGATGGCGAATCTAATTCTGGCAGTTTTATTTTACCACCCGCGCAGCACATTCCTGGTGCTTCGTTCTTAAATTCGAAAGCTCTGCAATACATGTATAATTTATCCATCTTTCTAATGACACACTTCGATGATGACTGGAATCATAATTAGCATCGTCATGGAATGTACCAAGATTTAAGTCAGCGTGCAGTGTTTGTCTGGACCGAGCAATGCGTACTCGATTGTTTCCCAGTCTTGCTTCCCATTGCTCGTCTGTTTCAGACGAACGGGCTTAAGCAGTACATCCTCGAACGTTTTCTAGTCTTTCTTCCCGTTACTCGTTTATTTCTGAAGCTTGTGAATGCCTTTTCCTTTCCTATTTAAAGTGTAGATCAAGCAAACGATTTTCGTTTTGGTGACATAATTGATTTCACAACGAAAGACGACTTTGTGGCGACTATTACAAATTCACTTTCCGAAAGTACAGAAAATGAGTTTGATGCAATGACACGCATGTTAATGCGCAAAAAATTAAATATTTTACGCTTTCCTGAAAGATAGCACACTTTAAAGTATTTTACGAGGCGTATGCGGAAACTAAGTACCGTTTTGAAAAAAAAAATAGTAAAACAATTTTTTCGAATCCAATTTTATTTTTACATGAAAATACATGTCTTAAACTATTTTTCAACATAGTTTCCGCCAATGATCAAACACCTGTCATAGCGGGTGACCAGTTTTTGTATACCATCGTCAAAGAAACTTCCCGCCAGTTTCGATAACCACGACTCCACAGCATTTTTCGTGTCATCGTCAGATCCAAAGCGCTTGTCACCAAGCTCGCGCTTCATGTGCAGGAACATGTGACAGTCATGCGGCGCCCAGTCCGGGCTGTACGGCGGGTGATCGAACTGCTCCCAATGAAACTGTAGAATTAACGATTGAGTGACACCGGCAGTATGGGGCCGAGCATTGTCATGGAGCAACACAATTCCTTTACCGAGCATTCCTCTTCGTTTGTTTTGAATGGCACGCCTTAGTTTTTTTGAAGTCTCACAATATCGTGCCGCATTAATGGTTTCACCTCTGGGAAGAAATTCAGTAAGCAAAACGCCTTTCCTATCCCAGAAGACAGTGCACATGATTTTTTGTGATGACATTGTCACTTTGAACTTTTGTTTTTTCGGAGAATGAGTGTGTCTCCACTCCATCGATTGTTGTTTCGATTCTGGTGTGAAATGACACACCCAAGTTTCATCACCTGTCACAATTTGGTTTAAAAAGTTTTCTCCCTCATCACTGTACCGCGTGAGAAATGTCAGGGCACTACCAAGTCGCTTTGTTTTGTGAACATCAGTGAGCATTTTTGGAACCCATCGGGAACACAGTTTGCGATAATTCAAGCGGTCAGACACAATTTCGAACAAAACAGTACGTGAAATTTGTGGAAATGCCTCTGAAAGAGTTGTCATTGTGAAGCGTCTGTTCTCATGAATTGCTTCATCAACTTTCCTTACCAAATCATCGGTGACAACAGAAGGCCGACCACTCCGAGCCTCGGCGTGGACATTTGTTCGACCTGCATTAAACATTCTTACCCACTTTCTCACCATTCCATCACTTATCGCGTATTCACCGTAAACTTCTGTCACTTGACGATAAATTTCGGCCGGTTTAACATTCCTCGCGTTCAAAAATTTAATCACGGCACGAATCTCACAGTCGGCCGGAGAACTAATTGTCTTAAACATTTTGAATGTGCACAGCAAACTGAAAACACAACATAGAGCAACCAAAATGGCGACAATTGAAAGTCAGTGAACAAGAAAGACTAGTGAGCATGCGCGGGACTCCTACCACAGCGCTGCGACGGCGCTAGAATAAAAAACGGTACTTAGTTTCCGAATACGCTACGTAATTTGGGTAGTGGCAAAGCATTTTTAAATAGCCGAGTTTGTTAACTAAATTCGCGACAAATCAACGTAATTGCGTTTCTTCGAGTGGCAACACTGTTTATATCCCCGAGTTTCCTGATTAAATTTGAAACATATGTATGTATCTTGCGCTCTGCAGAGTGGCAACGCAAAGCGGTACTTATGGGAAATCCAGTCGACCACAAGAGACGACGCCAATCGCACCAACCCCCCCCCCCAAAAAAAACCTATTTAAAAAAAAAAAAACATTTATTCTTATTTTTGTTTCAGATTTATTATATTATCATTTATATATATTTAATTTTACATTAAAAATTTCCTTTACGTTTTTCCATAATATCGCCATATTGTGGCCATTAACACATATTTTGAGGCTGGTAAGATTCCACAACTTTGGGAATATTCAACAGCACGCTCTTCTGTAGTAGGCAGGTGCCGATTTTTAATCAATTTGTTCCCCAAAAAATGCGTGATAGAGCGAAAAACATTGTGTCTTTACTCAAAAATAATAACTAACACGTGTAATCAAGGTTACACCAAACACAGCGAGTCTGAAGAAGACTTTTCCATTTTTGGAGAAAAATCGCGCAGTTTGGCGTCTTTCCTTTAAAAGGCAAAAATTTTCGACTGGTTTTTACGTAAGTACCCTCAAAGCTTTTAAATCGCTAATTTTTCAATCAAAAGTTCGTCAGATTTGTATAAAATATATGTTATATAATGAAATGCGAACCCCATGGGTTGGTTTTTGAGAAATCTCAGGCAAACAGTGATTTTTCTTTTCTTCTGAAGGTCGAGTGTGGCAGGCAGATCGAAATTAAACTGTAGACTTGTATAAAAGACAAACAAACGTTCATATTCATACACAGAGATTTAAAGATTTCTAAATAAACAGGAAGTAATTTTTTTTTGAAAAATATATAAACCAGTCCCAGTAAAATATTTAAAACAAATGCTCATACTTCCGGGTTTACCTAGGAAAGGAGACGGCAACAAAAAAGTTTTATATTTATTAAATTTAAAATGTTGAAAAATTTCTTCTCCTTGACAAATGTAAATGACTGTTTTAAGCTTCGCAATAACATACATGGAAAGTTCCATCAAGTAACGCATTACCTGCGATCTTATTTCCCATTGTTATGAAGACATTTAGCGGTAATGGGGCGGAAATTCTAGAAACCTACATTTTGCTCCAACGCATTTAACTTTTGCAGCTGAAAGATTACACTCTGATGAGTTTTAAAGCAAACTGAGCTTTATAATCGATCTTCAAAATTAAATGTATATATTTTTCATAAATGAATAAAAGATTATAACGCCAGTTATAACTTTAAATAGAAAATTGGTAAATTTAAAGTTCTACTGCTTCATTCGATTGCTTAAACATTCATTTTCAGATCCATCCATATTAACTTATGCAAATTTTATTTAAAAATTATTTTGAAACTGCGACTACAAAGAAATAGTTGATTACAATTAAGAACTTTGTTCAAAAATTCTGCTATAACTTGTCAGGACTGAGCGTTCGGTGCATACTTTTGGCGGACATATTCGTGACCGCATCAAAGTCCTGATCTCGAACAGCGAGCTGAATGCAGTTATGTTCTGTGGTAGAATAAGTGTGGTTAAGTGGTAGAATAACTACACGCAAGGAGGGTTTAAAATTACCCTTTTATTAAACTACTATTTACAGTCACTTTACAACTCGGAAGGGGCAACAGAAAATAGTGACCGCACTTGGGTTTAAACTGAACAATCAAATAATTTAAAATGAAATTAAGTAGAAAATTAAGAAGTCGTTGCTCTCAGAGCTCTACACGCGAGGTTGGCCTCTATGCTAAACTATCAATGGTGCGTAGCAAGATTTAGCTAATACTAAGGCACTTACAGTACTTCAATAAGTAATAGCGTAACAGCGCTAAGGCTTAGAATTTAAATACTAGCTAGTCAGGCGAACGTCGGACAGAGCCGCAGTGATCTGAGACTAAAAGCTCTTTCACACTGAGAAGTTCCTGGCTAAACTTTTAAATACAAAATTTGGCTCCACTTCAAATTAGCGTAAAGATGAAACGCGCACTCATTCTAACGGGAAGTTGAAATAAGAGCTCATAGGAAAGAGAAATTAACATAAATCTTTGTTAGTTTAAACTAAAACCTTACAAACGTAATGGAAGAATGGGAGAATTATCCATCGGTAGTTGAAAATATGCGTAACTGAGCTGTTCTGTTATTTCCTTGTACGCAGTAGAAAGGAAGTATTATAATCGCGAAAAATTTCCGGTATCATATTTCAACGAAAATATCCATTTTGACCGCTATCGAATGCAATTTAACGATGTTTTTCTCTGAGTTGTGTACGTAAAGACAGAATAAAAGACTCTTCCTCCCCCCTAAAAAAATTATAAAACTGATTTAAAATGGATTCTGAAGAGAAATTTTCGTGGCGTCCGTACGTCCGTCCGTATCTCGCATAACTCAAAAGCGAGCAGTCTCAAAACATTGAAATTTTGTATACAGGACTGCTATAATATGTAGATGTGCACCTCCTATTTTGGTTTCAATCGAACGCACCAAAAGTATATAAATATATGTATATATATATATTCACTCTGTTATTAGACTCAGTGAGCTCAGGTGTTTGTTCTTATATGTTGATAAATTATGTATTTTTTGCTTTAAAAATTATTGAATTATGTCGTTCTTATCTTCCGGTTAAGGTTTTTATGCCTGTAGTAAATATGCATGAAAGATTTGTAGAATTATCAACAATTTAAAAGTTGCTTAAGTGCGGCTAAGCTTAATAATTTTTCCCATGGCAGCCATATTTGTTTCCATTTGAAGTTTAGAAAAATAGTTGATTTTTTGCCAATCTAGAGAAGGTAAGCTAATATAAAGATAACGCTTGCTTTTAGTTTTGCGAATTAAATCATGCTTAATCCATTCTGGAATTTATTCGAGGAAATACAAATAAGTCTAAGATTTACTCCGTAATTTTTAATATAGATATTTTGAGTTTTTATGTGTTTTTTCCTTGTCGCGATGTCAGAACTGAATTAACTGAATGAGAAATATGGAATCGTCTTTGAAAAACTGTTTCTTTTGTTTTAATTTTTTTAATTTCTTTTAGACATCGATTTAGATTTATTATAGTATTTGAACAGAACATGTGGCAACGATTAAATAATTCTTCAGATGATGTGCATGATTTTTGTGCATTCTGAGTTTTAAAATGAATGTGATGTAATGCTAATAAGTGAACCTAGCGCCAGAGTGTCGCTATGGTGAAAAAATATAGTGAATTTTAAAAAGTGCATTCTATTGTGTTTATAGATTATCGACGAAGTAGACTTAATTCAATCCAATAAGTTTAAATGAAATGCAAAATGCGTATCATTTAAGATTCCCGTACAAGGAAGTCATGTGGTGTACACATCAGATTTTTTTAGAGATAGATCCCAGAAGGGCTATTAAGCCCCAAAATGACATTTTGTGGTGTTTTATTATAAACGGCGAATCACTTTTGCAATTGTTGCCAACAAATAAAACTTAAAGCACTCAGTGTGTGTTTGGTAGATGCCTTAAGCTATCGTTTTGCATATTTTAGTAGCATGGTTTAAAATGAAATAACAACCTTGATAAAAAATCACGTTTAAGGACAAAACTCTAGAAGAAAGATAAAGCACATATTTTGGAAAACACTTTGCTCTATACACAGGAAGTCTTTACCGTAAGAAAAATGAAGTTCTATATATATGCGGACACTACATTTCATCACAAGAGTCTTTATAAATGTATCGTTTATGACGCATATTAAACATTCTCAGCTTCGTTGTTATAATCGAACGTTACAAAATACATAATATATCATGCTTTTAACAAGAGATTCACAGAAACAAGCCTGCTACTTGATGTATTACCTATTTCGAAAAGTATTTTAAATTTTATCCTCATAAAAGCAACTCATTTTCATCTGCTCCAGGCTGCATATTATTATGAGTTTTTAGTTTTACAAAAGGTAACAATTATAAATAAGCAATTCAACTTGTGATTTGAAATTTATATTAATTTGTATGTTACCAAACTGCGTAAACACATTTTTGTCTAATAAAGTAAGTTTAGTTTTATTCCGTATTATATCCGCTCATGAAATTCATTTTTTTATTGTTTCATTTTTATTATTAATTACACTAACCCTATGTCAGGGTTTAAATAAGGAGCAATATATTCATTTAGAAATTCGAATACAATCTAGAAAATTTTTTTTTTTGGATTCAATAAACATATAAAGAATGGTTGCATATTTTATTAGCTCTTATTCACGAAGTTTCGCTATAATCGTATATTAAAAAAGGCAAAGAAGACAAAACAAATGCGTGCTTTGGCCGCAGTCAGCTAATCAATGTTCACGTTTACAGAGTGCTAATTAATTCTAGGTTTCAGCGGCACATTTTCAGTTAGAATACAGCGCCATCTACTATAGAGAAAAAGAAACTATCGAAAGGCTACTGGTTTCGGCCAAGGGAACATGATGTAGTGCTGAACATCGTAATGACCTTTAATAGAGTTGCCAGTGTTCTTTTTTATACTGTCCACACATTAAATTTAGAATCATAGAAACATAGTACCCTGACCCCTGAGCCGAAGTAGAGAATAAAATGCGTAGAAATTAAACAAATGGAATTGAAAAAAAATATTCAAAATCAAAGATTCCGATTGTTAAAACTTGTGCTCAGACTCCGATTGTGCTCAGACTTGAGTGATTTGTAAAAATACATAACTATCCGTCGCATAAGTGTGACTCATTTTTAAAATTAAATCCAAATCAAAGATATAAAATAGTTAAAAGATAAATTTGTTCAAACTGTCTTATTAAAGACCATTTAATCGTAAAATGTGAATCTAAGTTCAGATATTCCGAAGGCAAAAAAAAAAAAAAAAATCATTCGTTAATCTATCGCCTACTCAGCAATGACTCTTCGATCAACAGTTAGACAAAGCCAAAACGGAAGCATTTCTATTATTATTATTTACGTGTTTCGCCCTAAGGCACTACACGAAGGGAGGGATGTTTTCGTGGAGGATTTTATAAGGGAAACTGGCTCTTATTAACATGCTACACATGGGGAAAACCACAAAACCGCCCATGCAGCCAGCCCATTCGTGGCATTCGAACCTCACCGAAATACCAGAGTTCAGGGACTTTACCGTTCGGCCGCTGGTGGGCCAAACGGAAGCATTGAGTGACGAGATAATAAACAAGAATGCAGATGGCTCTAATAAAAATTAACCGCTTTGTCTTTCGATGCGGAGAAAAAATGCGTTATTTCAATAGTATAGGTTTTTAATTCAGAAGGAAAAAGAATTCCATTTCGTACTATTACTGATAACGGCAAGATGTCCTCTTTTCTCGCAGAAAAAGTTGCCAGTTTGTTAAATATAAAGCAAGAAAGAATTTATGCATCTGTATCAGGAATAAATGAGAACGTTATAAATGTTAATTATCAAGTCGATATACAGATTCTGAATAAGCATTTTAACAATGTTAACTGTTTGACTATTTTTTAAATTACCAGTGCAACCCCATCAAGGAGTTTAGACATGCGGTAATTAAATATTCCTTTTGACATTCAATTAGCTAATCTCCTGTTTGGAACTCCTAACAAAACAAACATAGCCAAACTAAACAAAACAATCTATGGGCCAATAGTTCTGTGAGATTTTAAAATTAGGAGAATTTCAATTATAAAATCAGCCGTTGATATTTTAAGAAACATTTTTGCACCTATCGCGTCTGTTACATGCAAGATTAACTCAGAAGTAAAATAATGTGGCTACGCTCTGAAGAAGGAAGAAGCGCTTGACAAAATTTTGCAAAGATTTTGGGAAGACGAATCCATTGAAAATATCAAGGATGTTTTGAAGAAGAAAAATACCGTGAAGAACATTTCAGGCGCACTTACTATCAACAAAATGATAGAAGATATATTGTTCAATTACCCATCAAGGAAGGTGTGGAATTAGGAGAATCGAAAACGCTTACTGAGAAAAGATTACACAGGTGTGGAATTGACTAGAAAGCTATTCGAATATGAAAAAAAATTGTATAAGAATTTTTATCAAGGAATATAAGGATTTAAATCACATGGAAGAAGTTGAAAAAATTGACTCATCAACCTGCAGTTATCTCAGACATCATGGAGTTTATCGACCGGAGAAAACTTCTACCGAGCTTCGAGTTGTGTTTAATGCGTCAGCGGCTACTACTAATGAAAAATCATTTAATTAAATATTAATGGAACGACGAATACCACAAGAAGATTTATTTTCTATTATTAGATTTCGAAAATACAACTATGCACTAGGAACTGATGTTCAGAAGTGCTTACTGAACCCTCTCAAAGAAATTTGAAGTTGATCTTATGGAAAATCGATTGGTGCAGACTTGTCGTCTGAAGACTGCCATATACGGACATTGTTCAGGACCAATGTTTTGAGGAACAGCAAGCGCACCGTTCCTCGAAACAATGGTCTTGAGGATGTTAGCAATGGATGAATTTCCTCGTACTTCAAGAGCCATACTAAAGGACTGTTACGTAGATGTCATTATCACTGGAGCTACAAGAAGCCAAGGACTTGCATACGCAGTTAATCTGCACTCTAGAGCCTGGTGGATTTTTCTTTTCTAGTTAAGTATACGCCTCAGGTTGTAGAGCCTCGGAAATGTCATGAAGTAAGGCTGCAAGATCTGTCTCTGCTATTCCAGACAAACTACTTCTAGATCGTAGAATGAAACTGGCGAATACTCGCACAGGCGTCAATAAATACCAGCACAGAAGAAGGGTGAAAAGTAACCCTTTATTAATTAAAAGTTTAACAGAAAGGCACGATCTTGGCGCGTTTACAAAACACCGTCATTGCGGTGAGAAAGTTAAATGTAGACTATAGTAGACTATGTAGAAGAATGTAGACTATAGTAGACTATGTAGAAGAATGTAGACTATAGTAGACTATGTAGAAGAATGTAGACTATAGTAGACTATGTAGAAGAATGTAGACTATCGTAGACTATCGTAGACTATGTAGAAGAATGTAGACTATAGTAGACTATCTAGAAGAATGTAGACTATAGTAGACTATCTAGAAGAATGTAGACTATAGTAGACTATGTAGAAGAATGTAGACTATGTCGAAGAGTGCTGGATTGGCACGTTAATTTGCACCTAACTGGTTGTCTCTCAAAACCTAACAGGCGTGATGATAATCCGAAATGGCCAAAAGGCTTACTGGCGTAACAGCGGGATAGCAACGAAACGTGCCCTGGTTCCGTTTAAACATTCGCTTCCCTTAACTTTAAATTTACATCCTGGCGAGAAAATACAAGGGGAAGTTGAGAGATTCAGGAAAGGTATCAAACTTGAAATAAATTTGTTATGCAAAATAAGGGAAACCCTACAAGTCTACAAATAGCTTTTTTTACGTTTTAAACATTCTTGACTTTGAACGGACAGCAACGAAAAGAGGTGTCTTATCAACAGTAGGTCATCCCTTTGATTTATTATATTTACTTGGACCTGTTACGGTAACGGTTAAATATTTTTACAAAGTCTTTGACTTTTAAAAATAAACTTGAACACACCGCTTCCTAAAAATGATTCTGAAGAATGAAATGCATTTCTGCATGCTTTTATAAAAGTCAATGATTATTGCATCCCTAGATTTGTTCTAACCAATTGAATGAAGCAAATAGAAATAATAGGATTCTGCGATGCTAGTCAGAAAGCTTATAGTTCTGCAATTTGTGGGAAATGTATCTCATCTTCGAATGAATGTTCATCAAGACTTCTCTGCAACGAGTCACGTGTTTCACCTTCAAATCAATAACTATTCCCCGTTTGAAATTTTGTGATGCAGTTTTGTTGGTAAAACCAATGAAAAGAATATTAGAGGGCATTCAACTACCCATAGACAAGGTGTATAATTACACTGGTTCTTCAATAATGTTAGTATGGATTAAGGAAAACCTCGTCAACGAAAGACATTTCCTGCTAACAGAGTGTCTGGTATTCACAGTATGACAGCTATTCATGAGTGGTACATGTTAGCACTCATAATAATCCAGCGGATGGAACTGAACCAGGGAGTTTCTTGAAAATGATTTCTGATGGTATGAACCAATGTTCTTAACTAGGAAAGAACCGAAAACTTGTGAAATAATTTCATCCGATATGGCTGATGTGGAATAAGTCTAGGAACTCAAAACTAAGGGCAATGACTTGGTTAATCTAAATGTTAACTTTAATGCCTTTGTTTTAGAACATATTCTTAATTGTAGTAGTAATTATGTTCGTATGTGTGTTTCGTTTGCAGATTTATAGCCAGTTCTAAGGAAAAAGATTTAATACGTCCTCTAACTGTTAAAGAATTGGACGACGCTGAGAAAATGATCATAAAATACACTCATGTCCATAAATTAAGGATAATTCGGAGTCACGCGGAAATCGAACTCTAAAATAAATATATCACCTGTAAAATCACTACACACATCTTCAAGAATCATATGCAAATTTCAGTAAGTAACCAGATCACACCGATGGTACGTCACAATGACGAGAGTGTAAGAGAGTGATATATAAGGAATACAGGCAAAGAAGTAAAATTATTCGCAGGCGCTTTATAAGCATTTCAGTCCAATAACCGAATAGCTATGACACAAAGGACGCAATTGGATGATTTTTTACGTGGTAGAATTATCGGCCGTCTGGAATGTGGGCGTAACCAACTGGAAGTATCAGAAGAAACTTGAAATTGCTAAAACAGTGCATTTATTCTTTTATGGTTTATGCGCTATCGATGAAGTAGATTTGATTCAATCCAATACGTTTAAATGAAATGCAAAATGTGTATAATTTAATATTCGGTGCAAGGAAGTCATGTGATTTACACATCAGATTTTTTAATTGCACGCTCCATTGCTTTTTAACCTGAATCTGATTTGTCTTATATTAAAGGTAATAGATTTTCTAAATGGCAGATTATTACCAGGATCATTCAAGGTATTTGGAAACTGTGGCAAAGTGATTATTTAAATCATCTTCAACGAGGCGCCAAATGGTTTATTAATAAAGAACATTTAATGGAAGGTATGTTAGTTGTGTTAAAGAATGGTAATCCTCCCCCATCTAAATGATCGTCGGCTAGAATTGTAGAAGTTTTACTTCATAGAGATAATAAAAACATAGTTGTTGAAGTCGAAATATCAAATGGTGTACATATTCGATGTATTAATAAAATGTGTTTGATACCTATCAAGGGTAACAATGCTTAGCTATCATTATAGTGTTCTTATTGAAAGTTATGCTTTATATTGAAATGGAATGTTTTAAAGAGCAAGTAAATCTGTCGCATGGTAAATTAATTTATGTTGTTTATTATGTTTATTCACATTATATATGTTGTCATATTCATTAAGTTAAATAGAATTTTTTATTTCGCACAGAGATTTGGAGCGAGAAAGACTGGTTACTTCCGGGTTTAAGCTGGGATTTCTGAGGAGATTTACTGCTAAACATGATGAAGATTGGCAAATCGAAAAGGAATCACTGACTTCTGGTTTCAAGAAAGTTTTGCTTCAGGGGTGTTGGAAGCCAAAAATCTTCAAAAAATATCGATTTGGGATTTTTGCATTTTCAAATTCTCTACACTTTTAGCTTTCTAAAAATACTATACTTTAATCTCTATGAAATTTAGAACTTTAAAAAATCTAGTTTTATTTTTTCATCTAATGCTTTGATAAATGAGGAATTTTACATAAAAACGCGTTTTTCTCCAAACGTGATTTTTTTTTATACTCGATGTACCTTTTTCTCAGAAACTACTGCTCCCAGGTACCTAAACTTTTTAAGGTTTATTTATTACATTTTCTAATATTTACTGAAATGAGCTTTTTGTGATAAATTAAGGTCCGTGAGGAAAGTGCTAAATTTTACTATGCCTAATAAAATAGTCTATAAATTAGTCTAAAATTCAAAATGTGTCAAAAGCTCATTTCAGTATAATCAGATAGGTGTACGTTAACTACACAAAAAATTTCAAGAGTATATGTACAGCAGATTTTGAGAAAAGGTACATCGAAAACGGCCAATTTAACATTGTCGGTATAGGGTGTCCGACACCCCTTCAATGGAATGATGGAATAAGACAGACAGTATCCTTGCTCGAGCATTTTCGATATGCCTGTAGTAATAAAAATCTATAGCTGGTAGTGCAGCTATTTGGTCTCTGATTTGGGTTTTCGGCTCATACAGCCAAACTTCGCATGTATAAAGACCGATCAGGATAGATGTCATTTGATTACTATACATTCCTTCAAACATTCTTCTACTCTTCCACTTGCAGTTAAAGAATGCGATTTGTGCCGTCATCTTAATGCAAAACGACTTCATTACTGTTAAAAAATGTCACATGAATGGAGTTGAAATGGTGAGGACATATCACTCCGTGTGCGTAAGTTCGCGTAAAGAAGTTCAAAGAATATCGTACAATTCCTCTCCCAACGCTACATCCTCTCTTCCGCTTCATCTTCTCCCTGCCAAGTCAGCAAGACAGATATGCACCTTCGCATTATTTATGCATCTTACGATCAACGTAATGGAGTCGATAACGTGACTTTTCAGACAAGATAACACAATTCTTGCTTTTTTTTCTCCCAGCGTATCATATATGATACGCTTCAGCTCCCATCCGTGGCCCACCGTATCAAAAGTGATACGAGAGCGAAGTGAGACTGGCGGATCACCATATTATATTTGATGCGTCGAAACAGAACTTTTTATTAAAAGTTTAAATTTTATTAAAGTTAAATTATGTTGGAATGCTGAAAATACTTTTTTGAGGGAATCTCTCGAAAGCTAACCTTATTATTTCTATGAGTATTCTTTGCTAATTTATTCCACGAATGTAAAACAGGCATTCAGACATTGGAAATGTTTTTTGTAGTGCAAACTGCTTCCACTTTTGTAGGTAAGTATGGCAGTAGGACATAATAGGTAAAGATATGTAAATTCTTAAGTTTGTCAGGACTGTGTGTTCGGTGCATATTCTTGGCGAACATATTCGTGAAGTAAACTAAGTCCTGATCTTGAACAGGCAGCTGAATGCAGCTATGTTCTGTAATAGAAAACTGTGGTTAAGTGGTAGAATGACTGCATGTAAGAAGGATTTAAAATCCTCTTTTATTAACCCAGAATTATATACAGCCACTTCCCAACTCGGGAGGGATACAGAAAATAATGACCGCACTTGGGTCTAAACTGAACAATCAAATAATTTGAACTAAAGTTAAATAGAAATTAAGTAATCGTTGCTCATAGAGCTATAAACGCGAGGTTGGCCTCTATGCTAAAGGGTGCGTATCAAGATTTAACTAATACTAACGCCCTTAGATTTACTTCAATAAGTAATACAGTAACAGCGCTAAGGCTTAGAATTTAAATACCAGTTGGTCAGGCGAACGTCGAACAGAGCAGCAGTGATCTGAGACTAAAAGCTCTCTCACTCTGAGTAGTTCCTCGCTACTCTTTAAATACCAAAATTTGGCTCCACTTGGAATTAGCATAACGCTGAAACGCGCGCTCATTCTAACGGGAAGTTGAAATAAGAAATCATAGGAAAGGAAAATTAAAAATAAAACTTTGTTAGTTTAAACTAAAACCTTACAAGTTTTCCCCCTACATGCAAATAATTCTATATGCAAATAATTTAAATCAAAAATTATAATCATTACTGTTGCTATTGCACCTTATAAATTACATGTTACGGAGGAACTTCATACCCCTAGCGTCGAGGGCAGAGAGATTTCGCCCTTGCAGTCGAACTTTCAAAAGATAACTGTGTTGCGCGCACACGATATAGTGGGTTGCGAAGCCTACTGCGGTACCAAAGGGCTCGGGTTCGAATCCCGGAGAAGGCACGGATTTTTGTAAATGTATAGTGTCCGTGCGGCATGGGGCACTGTAAATAGCGGTCGATCCGAAAGTTGGTGGTAGGAGAAGAGGTTTGGGAGATCCTCAGAATCACACCCGCCGGGATACTCTGCATCAAAATTAGGGGTGGAACTGAGCGAAGTCGTACTGTCACCTGTATGGCGTTCAAGGCTCTTCCCAAAGACAGGCGCAATCTTGCACTCCTTGACACTATGAATTTCGTGGGCTAGTTCTGATGTTACTATCAGAAATGTGGTCTAAGTCCCATTACACACAAAAATTAACTTTCATAAAGAGATTAGATTTTGCGGTTTACAGTATAAATCTTTAATGTCTCGTGTTACTGTCCAGTATTAATTAAATTTAATGTTACTGATTAATTGTATTTAGCTGTAAATGCAATGTATCTATTAGTTTCTTCATTCTGCTTCATAGTTCATCTGTATTATGTAGCTAATAATCATTATGTTAATAGTAAATGTTATATTGCAGAACTTTATTAAAATCAGTTACATTTGATTGCTGTAGCCAAAATTTGGAATTTGTTTTATTATCCATTTCATATTTTTCTTTTGACGACTGTATAATAAATACTCTATCTGGATACACTTCATGTCGTATTCATTCACATTGCACTGCAATTTTTATCAATTGTGAGTTATAATAACATCATTTATGATTTATTAATTTTTGGTATATTGTACTACCTTGATATAGTTGGACTGTAATACACTGTGTCACATTATTACACTCATTTTGTAACTATTGTAATATATTTTTTGGCCATTCACTGTATCTCGTTGCAGTGTTTTATTTATTGCTCACTTACTGCTATACAAGACTGTATTGTATATGTATAAACTATGAACTGAAATTTAGATACAAAACGTTTTGCATCTAATAAGTACTTATTCACATAAAGGCATATGCATTATTATTATCTCTAGTATCACGGTAAAATTTTGTATCACAGTTCATAATATTAGTATGTATATTAGTAGTATCATTTATGAACGTTTGTTAGTACATTCTAAATCACTATATTGCTTATGAGTTCCCATATATTACGTTATTGTAATAGCTCAATGTCATAACTTCCGAATAACCTTGTTGTATGGTACTGTGGTACTATCAGTTAACATGATAAGACTACATATGACAGTAATCTATATTTGCTGTATGTACGGTAGTAGTATTGTAGCAATTTAAAGCACTTTTTTGTACATGTATTTAGTATAAATTTTGTTTTTAATACTTATGTATTTTACTGATCTTAAAGTTTAAATTATTTATTACGTTATTTTAAAATCATATTCCCTTTATGCTAATTAACAGTACTTAATATTAAAATCTCAAATGTTTCAGATTTTAATTTACGTCCAAAGGGGCGTTTTTTAACGTTTTGTTCGTTAGCTTTATTTCTTAAATATCATGTTCTTCGAATTTAAACCATAAAATTCAGTTCAACAGCCATATCGCAAAATAATTTTAAAATGTGTCTATCTTTAGAATTTCTGATACACAGTTCCGCGCGCCTTAGATAAAAAGATTTGTTTTTCACTGTACAGTGCTGTCATTGCTCGCTTTTAAATCGTTGGAGTTCGTTCATCAAAAATTCGCTAAAGATTTACAAAATATGAAATGGATAATAAAACAAATTCCAAATTTTGGCTTCCAGATGCGCCTATTCGGGTGGAAACGTACGTTATTCAAAATTGGATGGCTCTAGGTAGCGTTGTTTTATCACATTTGGAGAAATATATGTACATACACTGATGCAGATTCTTCATTACTTAATTTCTTTAAATATAATACAGAGCTGCAATATTCTGTGGCAACAGTTTGAAAAGTTATTCAGACTTTTAACGTTTCCGACGCAATAGCAAAACGAAAAGGGACAAAGCTCCTTTGGACTAATAAAATGATATTCCTTGCATCGATTGCGCCATCAAATTTATATCTTTAATGGTCCACGTTTATTATACAAAGTGGGCAAGAAATAAGTTTCTCTTTTCGGAGAACGCTAGATTGCGTTCTATTGGTCCAAATGGAATAAAATTTGAGCTATAGAGTATTCAAATGATGTTCTTGACATTTAATAAATAAAAAAAAATATTATGAAAATCCACCGATAGATGACTCTGTAATACGCATAAAATATTTAATATGATTTATAAATGTTAAATAATATTAAAAAGTAACATTATAACCGCTCAGTATGTCCTCCGTCATGTTCAAGAATGCGATCTAATCGCATAATTTTACTTTTCACGGCTGATCGGAGTGAGTCTGCCGGAATATTAAGAACATGATGCCGAATGCTACCCTTCAGATCTGGCATGGATGCTGGCCTTTCACGGTAGAATTCCTCTTAAAAAAATCCCACAATCAAAAGTCGCTGGGGGTGATATCCGGCGAACCAGGAGGCTATGCTGCTGGAAAATGCCGGTTGATCACCCATTCATCTATGAAATGCTGTCTTAACAATTGCTTTACATAATGATCAATGCCAAAGAGGTGTGCCATGCTTCATGAAATGGATGTTCTGAAGGCATCCACGGTGTTGAAATTGAAGGATTACAAAATCCCTCAGCATATCGCGATAGCTTTGCCCTGGGGAACAAGTTTGGATTCCATTGCAGTTATAGCTACAAAAAAGTACAATCCAATGGTAAAGATGTAGCATTCATTATTTTAATTAACCAAATTATTTTTAGTTTGAACTTTCCTATCGATATCTCAAAGTTTCAGTTGCTGCCCGAATTTAGCGCGAGCGAGATATTTATGCAAATCGCATATATCTGTTGGCAGTTTAAAAGGCAGGAGTTAACGAGGGGAAAGACAGAGCCTTGGATTTATCGCCGTAAGGCTGTGCGCGCAAAGATTTCCTCTGTCTACTGAAAGTTCGCCTTCATAGGCATTTGCAATTACCAGTGTTTGCTAGTGAAATTCGCATTATTGCATTTCACTACGAGTTAAGCTTCCCTCGCCGTCCTACTTAAGCTAAGTTAGGGAATTGAATTTGTTAACACACTTTATTT
>KK122173.1:358336-399085 GCA_000611955.2 Stegodyphus mimosarum
ATACATTAAATTTTTACACAAAGTAAACTTAAAAAAAATAAAAAAAAAAACTCCTAGCGTCTAAACTTAACTGAAATCAGAAGATTACTTGGAATGTGCCTTAATTTTTATTAACATGCAGGAGATATAGAAATGGCAGATTCGTTTTCGCGGCAATAATTCGTGGACATATAAAAGCTGGTGAAAGAGCGGCTTTTATACACTGCGTTGCCGAGATTTCCTACTTTCCCGCCTGGCAAAGGATTCTACGATTCTTTCTGCTAATGGTCTTCCTGACCCATCCGGAGCCGACCTAGTCTATAGAAATGTCGTTATGAATTTACTACAAATAATCTTAACACCATATAATGATATGACCGAAACGATCTATACAACTCCTCAAGCACCCTGAGCATTTCATCCCCTTTATAAGTTCTTTCTAAAATCCCGTGATTTACATGAATCTTCGGTATTTGTCTTATTCCTTATGACGGGTTTGGAGTCTATCCAGCATTTGTCACACTCCATACTCTTGCTTACATCGCGGGTATCTTTTGCCTTTTATCGCATTCGGGAATGCTGTTTGATGAATACAATCATTTAAAAAGCATATCTGCTTAGATTTTATGGCCGTGCTGCCGCCCATAAGCCTTTGATCACAAACTTTAACCACGCTGCAAGGTTAATGCGTTGCAAACACGTCGACATTGGGCCGTAGGTCCGTAGAAATGAATTCTCTGGAGCGACGAATCAAGGTTCGCCCTCTACCGTACAGGGTGGTAGGAGGTGCAAATACAACATTAAAGGGTGCAACGACAGTCCAACATTGGTGGATGAGCTTACATGTCTTCTCAAAGCCGAGTGAAAGAAAATATTAGTACCGTTCCTACAAGGAGTTCGGGAAAGCCTGTCACGGAGGCTTGAGTTTGTAATTGTCGCTCATGAAGGATCTACCGACTATTGAATACGAATAATTTTGTTTTTCTCTGACAGGTGTCCAAACACTTCTTGGTAGACCGTGTATAAGCAAATGCAAAAGCGAGGGATAAATAATATTTTTACTCAGCATACTGAGTTCAGTTTCAGGATAATAATCCCTCTTTATGTGATATGTGAGCCTCTGATTCTTAACCATGGACGAAAAGGGTTAATTTCATGCTTGCAAATTATTTTATTTCGTATTTATATTTTAATCAATTAAATGTTACCACATACATGTTGTATAATGTTAATACCTGCTATCATGACATTGTGTTCTTAATTTCGTTTTCATTTTGGATTAGTAGGAAATGCCATTAAAATTGGACACTTATGTAGATTCACTTTTAATTCTACAATTTCATCTCAAAATTAATAAAATTTGGTTGTAAGTTGTCATTTGAATGCAAATCGGGAAAAGAATCAAATTTCCACCAGAAAGAAACGTGCTTAAAGACAAGGGAAATGCGTACGTGAAAATTAGAACAAGTCGACCAAATTAAATTTTAAAATATTAATGATGAAAAGGTAAAATGATATTAATGACTATATATATATTGAATGAGATTTAGTACTTAAAATCTTACCTAATTAAAAAATATTCAAAATTTTGAATGCATATCACAGCTCTCTTTATATCACAATATAAATTACATATATACTCTTTATATTGAAATTCTGGTTTTAAAATTCCAGATTACTTCTACATTTCTTCTTCTTTGAAGATGAGACTTTTTAAGTTCATTGAACTAAAAATATGATTTATTTATGCATCAGTAGCATAAACATGAAAGAGTTTATTTTCCTTACATAGGGGGCGTTAATTTTTCTTTCCTTTCATCATCGTTATGACCCAGAATTTCATCGATTCATTTCTGAATATTTCAGATTTCCACTGTTGTTATTCTTTCATTATATGTTCAAAAATTCTTCAAAACTTTATCAATCTGAATGACATTCATTAGTAATCATCTATTACTTGCTCATTACTGGCAGCCTTTTTTGCAATTGTATTTTTGGAGGTAAGAGATTTTGGTTTTTTGAAAACAGTTTCTAATACAAATTTCAGTGGTGTTATTCGATGATAAACTTAAGTCTCTAATCAAACAATTCTGAATATTTGCAACTCGTTAATACCTAACATTTAAAAATAAGAGAGATTTCTCATAATCAATAATTTCTCGTTGTTCCTTCAAATAATGAATATCTTCCGAAGCAAGTCATCGAAGATTACCAGTGAAATGTCCAAACAAGCCATAATTCTTCTACTGAATATCATCGACAGGTTGTACGTGCGAGCATAATTGTTATCGATGAATTAAATGATTAGCTATTTCTTCATTTCGATCAAAATTCTGTGAATTTCAAAACGTGCTCCGGTTATTTTTTAATGGCCGAGTGCTTTATTTAATAGCGATTAGCCTTGCGCCACTACAAGGACAGGAAGTGATAGCATTTTCATTATGGAAGCACCTAATAAATCGTCTTCTCCTGGACAGTTACAAATATGCCTCCTCCAGAATTCGAACCCGAGCTCATCGCTACAGTTGTCAGGTGGCCAACAGGCTCTAATGTGCTCCAATTTTCTTGGTGGTGTTGTCATCCTACTGCAGTTTTATAACATATTTGTGGCACAGTAGCGACGAATAGATGGACTAATTTTCATAGCTACTGGTATTACAGTAGGTTAACTATAGAGTCCTTCTTTAAGGCTTCTCCCACAGTAAAAAATTGCTCTGTTAGAAACTTATCTCGGACAGAACCCGACCAAGACAATGCGAGACACTGAGCACAATACAGGGTGGTTATAAAGTCCCGGACCCATTTTGATGTTTAATAACTTATAAAATAATGAAGATGTAAACAAACGTATGGCATTTATTGATGGAATAACTTATATGTTTTCCTTTTCAGGTTTGAATATCTTTACTTTTGCAAATATCGTCTGCGCGTGTGGTTAATTTCAGATAATTTCATTTTCCACTGTAAATATCTGTGTTTTTCTAAATATCATCTGCTTATTAATTGCATTTTTCTCTCTTTTGTTTTTGGCAACTATTGCTTATTATTATAGGCCTAGGAGGATGGCCTTTGCAACAGATATGCTAAGGAAGATTGAAAATGAGATGCTGAATTTCTGAAGCGCATAATGTTCTCCGACGAAGCATTCTTTCATCTTTCTGGCATTGTTAATCGCCATAATGTGCGCATATTGGCGATTCATGGGGGATCAGAAATCCCCCATGAATACCGTGAGGCACAAAGAGATTCCTCAAATGTTAATGTGTGGTGTGGACTAATGCACGACCGAGTCATTGGGCCTTTCATTTTTACAGAAAAGAGGGTCCCATCAGTCGTACACTTAGACATGTTTTAAAACTTCGTATTTCTACAACTAGAAGAGCTTCAGCCGCATGTCTTTTTGCAACAAGATGGTGCACCACCTCATTGGGGTACCATCGTTCGTAGTTCTTTAAATGACCATTTTACAGGAAGATGGATTGGGCGAGGAGGTTCAATTCCTCTGCCACCTAGATCACCTGATATAACGCCGCTGGACTTTTCGAACATGGATGACCTAAAAGCCAGAATGACAACCGCAATAGCCTCTGTGGATGCCGACATGCTTGCCGGTACCTGGCGTGAAATTGAATATCGACTTGATATTCTCCGTGCGACGAAGAGGTCACACGTGGAAGGTCACTGACAAGGGTCATGAAACTTTTTGAGTCTACCTAACCATTTATGTTATTAATTTTAATCTATCTTTATTATTTTATGAGTTATTAAACATCAAAATGGGTCAGGGACTTCATAAACATCCTGTATTCTTACAGAAGCTCTCGACGTATTACAAAACTTGTTTTGAGTGGCATGTGGAACTATTAGATGATTTTGGGATGCTCTAAAATGTGAAGCCTCAGATGTAGGCTTCATATGGTGCAAGCATCATTCTAAAAATATACCACTTTCACTGGAATTGAAAATCGCTTTATGTATGTAACTTCCCCTTAAATTAGGAAAACAAGTTCATCGTTTAATATCGCTTTCAAGGGCTGCAAATCTTCTAATTATAATTCGGACATCTAAAGAGGGAAAATAGTCAATTTCTGAATCTTCAAGTAAATATTGTTTCGATTTTCCTCTTGGATTCAACTTCTTTATATCGTTTCGTTAATGCACTTTTCAGTTTTTTTTTTGGAACTCGCTACTTTTGTTTCTTGAAGTAAATGGAATTCCTTCGCGTTATGTGATGATCAATGTTTTACAGAATCCATTTATAGTTTTTCGAGACGCCCGAAATGTTCAGCTAATTTCTTTGGTGCATTAAACATACTCTCAACTTAACTATTAGCCATTTTCATTCTGATTGAAATCAATAAACTCGATCGCTTACCATTTTCAAAATTGAAAGGTGACTGAACGCGTTTCATTGATGAATATTTCAGAAACGCCGTCATACGGATTTCTGAAGAATTATTTTTTGCTGAAACTGATTGCAAATAAAATCGTATGGAATATGTACCACTAACTAATTTTATCATCTTAAGTTTTTTTTTCAGAATCCTTTTGAATCTTTCTTCGATTCCAAGAAAAATAGCTATTTTTCTGATAGAAACGCAAAACTGAGTCATAAACAAAACGCAAGATAAGGAATAGACTACATACTTAAGTACGAATACCAAGTAGCGTAAAGAAGGAAATGCTGTTCTTCCTAATGCAACAATATCTAAAATGTACAGTTCTGAAACAGCCACGATGAATGTGCAAGTGAATAGTGTCAACTTAAATAAAAATGAGTATTTAATATGCCTTGGCTGCCTAGTTTGCTGTTCTTCACGACATTCAACATTCTACGGTTCTACCACCATCAACATTTCTTCCTTCTTCGTCCTTTTCACCATATACATATATATATATATATATATACATATATATATTCTCTACTGTGTTCAAATTTTTGGCAATTGATATTTTCTTTGAAATTATTATTACTTACCATAAATTTTCAGTATAAAAATCCAATACTCCGTACCTTTCAAGAAGAAAGGCAATTCTTTGCTTCCACCTTTTCCTCTTTCATTATTAGTCTAAAGGGACAATTTGCCCTGAAGGACTATTCACTTAGTTTTGGCATTTTGCGTTGGTTCACTGTAAATGTAGGTTCACTTTCCAAAATGTTGCCACCAAATATTAGAGCCCTGTATTTTAATTAAAGAAATTAAATAAAGAAGAATCTGCATAAACGTATATAAGTTTCTCGCATTGTGATAAAACAACGGTACCTAGAGCCATCCAATTCTGAATAACGTACGTTTCCAGCCGAATATGGGCATCTGGAAGCCAGAATTTAGAATTTGTTTTATTACCTATTTCACACATTTTGTAAAACTTTAACGAATGTTTGCTGAACAAACTTAAACTATGTAAAAGCGAGCAATGGCAACACTCTACGGGGGGAAAACCCTTTTTATCTAAAGCGCGCTGAACTGTGTATCAGAAATTCCAAAGATATACTCATTTTAACTCATATTTTCCCATCGTCCTATAAATAGAACATCACACATAAATGGTTTTTGTGTAAAATCCTTGAAATAATTTATTTCAAATTAAAGACCATTTATTATTTGAGAGTCATTTAACTATCCATTTGTCTTTATCTCAAGTTAGATATTTTTAGTAATTTTTTAAAATGGGGATTTTTGAAAATTTGTTTTCCTTATGATTTCAATGTACAAGTTTATTAAAATTTTGAGCTGCAAGAAAAACATATATATAAATTTACTGAAATAATATTCCATACTTTTATACCAGTAAAAAACATTATCAAAAGATTTTACCTAAAAGGTAAATTCTCCTTCCATTTCTAAGTGTCCTAAAAGTAGGACGACGATAAAATCCACTACTACTAAATCCCCATCAGCTTGTGATGCAGATAATCCTTTCTTTGTCTGTTACATACCAAACACTGCTATTCTACAGCTAATCCAGGCATTAATTTAGAAGTCAAACAACAAAAATCAGCGTTATATTTTCAAACTTTCGCAGGACTAGTTTCGATGATTTTACCGAACCATCAAAACTAGTCCTGTAAATATTTGAAAATATAACGCTGATTTTTGTTATTTGACTTCTAAATTAATATTTGTTCGGCGTGTTATTGTATTTTAACCCAGGCATTTTAGTCTTGCTGGCAGGTACCCATCACGCCACAGACAGGTGTGCGAAATATGGCGGAGGGAAGTGAGTGAGTTTTTCAACCATTGGCTCATATAGTCAGTTTCTATTCTGAAAAATTCATCGAAGTATACTAAATTTCTCTCGTTTTTGCATGCTTTAATTTTGCAGAAAAATACAAATCCAAAGACACAAAAGAAGAAACCAACAAAGAAACTCGTGAAGGAGCCATTATCTGATACAGTTGTCCGGAATTTGCTGTCAATAATTACAAACTCTGAGATACATAAGATTTATATTGAGAATTTCTTTACTTCCCATCCGTTCTTGCAAATAAAAACTTCCTCAGTGCAGGTAAAGTTAGAGAACACAGAATGTCTAAATGTCCCCTCATATCTTCTAAAACAATGTCAAAAACGGAACGCAGCTCTTCAGGTAGCAGTTTTCATTAAAAAAATAAGATGCAGCAGTTTGAAGGAATAACAGTCATGTTGTTTCAGAAATGTCCAACTTCGAAGAAACAAAAAGTGTATCAGCCGTAGAAATAACAGTAAAAGGTTGCAGAAAACAGGTTAAGATACCAATGTGCATTGCATCCTAAAAAGAATATAAAAACGAAGTTGGCCTATATAATAATCACGCAGCAGCTTATGTTACTTCAATTCAAGAAAATAAAGGGTACTGGACTTTATTCGTTAATAAGTTCGAAACAGCTTCATGGAAGCTCAATCAGTTATTATTAATGATAGTCTGAGCCTTTTCGAAGTCACATAACACTTGCTTCTTTGGGACTTTCTATTCCAATCTTGCAGAAAGCTGGGTGTTCAACAGATTAATGACGATTTTCTAAAGATTCAAAATGAACATGTTTTTGTCAAAACCCCATAAAATAGACAAAAACGATGCCAGATAAAAACTTGCACAACAAAACCAGCAACTAACTGTAAAAAATGTAACGTTGGATTATGCTTAAAATTCTTTCCCCAATTCCACCGTAGTAAGAATGATTCGCAGTGGATTATACCATTGTCCCATTTTTAGAACAGGCTGTATTCATCAATCTAATAAAAATTTGGTAAGTTTTTTGATTTTATATGTATACATAGACTTCGAGAAACACCTATTTAAGAATTTATAAAAAGTATTCATTTTTTCAATGCTTGGTATGATAAGGGTTAAAATTATTTTGCGATATTGCTGTTGAAATAAATTTTATGGTTTAAGTGCGAAGAACATGGTATTTAATAAATAAAGATCACACACAGTATGTTAAAAAAAAACGCCGTTTGGACGTAATTTAAAATCCGAAACCTTTCTGATTTTGTTTTTCTGAAATAATAATAAATAAATTTAAAACACTCATATGTAAACAGAACCTCGCGCAGGAGGCTCCCGATTGTAATCGGAAACACCAGCTCAAGCTAATTATAATTTATCCTCGGGAATGTTATTCTATATATCTTAAGATCAGCCCTGAGGATATAAGTCATCTCAGAGAGCTATGACAAGCTATGTGATAGCGGCCTTCCACAAACAGATATGTCATCTGAGATCCGACACTAGCCATTTGAAGGAGATCTGACATTTCGCCCTCTCGATCCTAATCAGCGGCGGCTATCCAGTCCAAACTGCATAATTAACACATTAAGGTAACGTGCAGAGAACACAGTCAAGACAAACGGACATGATGTCCAGGAGCTTAAAATAAGAGCAGAGATCACTTTCACTATCGTCTGTCTGAGAGCTGCGAACAAGACCCCAAAAGTGCTCATTAATTAATATGACAGACATGAGAATAAATCTTTCCAGCAGCTAACAAATTTGAATTTACCAGGTGTCGTATGGATCTTCGAAGAACTATTTTCTGCTAAACATAATTGTTTAAAATAATGATATGAAATTTCTCTGAATAAGTTTCTTTTCTTTTTATTTTTTGGAGGGTGTAGACGAGTACAAATTTACTAAAATTTAAAAGAATATTCTCTAATTGCTTCATTCCGTAGGTTGCCTAGAACTTGCAAAGATTGTCACATATTGCCTCAAATTAAAAACTGTATTATCTTATTTAACTGCTGCATTCAACTCAGTATTATCATTGAAATAAAATATTATTCTCCAGTATTTTACTCAAGAACTGATGTTATAGTATTCGAAGCTTTAATAAATTCCAAATTAGTTGCGTGATTCGTGTCAGATTGCGTTTATTCACCAGCTAACGGAAAGGAACCTCGAAGTAAAACTGAAAGTTCTGAATCTCTTAGCGTTATACATCTTATACAACCAAGGGATTTATAATTGCATGTTTGGGCTTATACATTTGAACGGCATTACTAGCAGAAATGTTTACAAGAAATATTAAATTAATCATCGCCCTTATGAAGATGAAATATCTGAAATATAGTTTCGTTTAGTTCCAGGCAAATGCATTTCAATATATAAATAGGTACTGCACCAAAAAAAGGGGGGACAGTTTTATATCTCCCGTTCTAATAAGTCGATTGACGAAATTCAACTTTCGTTTATCATGTCCCGAAATCGCGACTTAGAGTATGTATTATATTTATATATAGCATTGTTCTAATATATATTTTTTGCCATAAAATCAGGCTTTTTATGAAATAACATGACAATTTTTTCCCTATTTCGATTCTGCGACTCGAATTATGCTAATCTTCCAAGGTTTGTGAAATCGTGTGAGTCATTTTTAAAAAATTAGCTCTCAAAATTTTGGCTCCTCAGTGTTAATTGAATTTGATATATATTTATAATTATCTCTTTTTTTTTATTAAATTACTTAATTCCTTCTCCCAGAATTCGAAATTTAGGCTTAATCCAAATACAATTCGCTTATCTTTTTTATAATTTATTTTTTAAATTTGAATTTTTAAATATTTTTTATAAATTTTTCGAAAATATTTTTGTAACCTATAAGAACTATAAAATTTTTAACCTAAAAATCATAAAACTTTTAACCTATGAAAACTAAAACTATAAAACTTTTAACATTATCTTAATGTAGTTGTACTTCGAGGCACACCTGAAAAAAATTGGAGCATTTTATTCAAAATTTTCAAAGATATACGTAAATTTACATATTGGCGCGTTTTGAAATTTGGCACATTCGTTTCAAGCGATAATAACGCCAAATGTAATTTACTTACGTGGTTAAATTTATTTGACAGTAATGAACGTGACCTTTTTTCCGCTCATGTACAATGAAAAAAAATTTAAAAAAAAATAGGTTGCTATAAATTAAAAAGTTTTTCTAGTCTTTCTACATATTATTCATCACCGTACGCTAAACAGCTTATTTCAATGCCGGCAGTACTGTCTTTATAAATTTTAGTTAAGCAGCTTAGGAGCGGAAAAGGGATTAACATTAACAGCACTTTACAAGTTAGAAAATCTGTTTAAAGACTTGGTTGAAATTGGGCCACATTCGCAATACAGCGGTTAAAACTAAAATTTTTATATATCAGTACATCAGTAATATAATTAGAAATATTAATCATGGAATAGTAACATTAACAATGATTCATATCAGAGTATTTAAATAATATTAATATGTCAAACGTGTAACCTACAGAAAGGATATACAAGGTGGTCCAAAATTATTGATCGCATTTCACATTTCAATTGCGTGCCACAAATACACCTCATGTGAAAGTTATTTAATGTTTAGAATTTTCTTGCGTAAAACTGTTTTAAATTATCTCTCCAAGAAAATAATTAACATGTACGCACCTCATTTTGTTCTGTTATTTTTGGACCACCCTTTATTATTATATAAATCTTTGTTAGATATTTTAACAGAAGTAATTTTAATTATAATAATTTTTACTTTCAATTTATTCACTAATTATGTAGTGAAAAAAGGGCTGTTAAAAATAGCCTCAACCTTATTCTGAAAATAATTATGATAGTTATCACACAGAAAGGTTGGATTTGCTAAACACACTAACAGAATATTTCTCCTCGAAGTAAATCGCAATGCTTGCATGTTACACGCATTTTGAAAATACGGTTTTAGATTTGATTTATCAACCGAGAAAAATAAGAACTCAAACAGTTTCGAGCGAAACGAGATGAAATTAATACGATACAGTAAGCCAGTCAGCTTAGTGTAAATTTTTCTATTTGTTTAGCTGCTATAAATATATCGCAGCAAAAAAATCTACAGCAACTGCTTCATTAAAACGTCACACATGTTTTAATTTTGCACAAAAGCGCGAAGTACACATTTTAAAAATGAACTTCGCGATGCTTCATTTAACTATAAGCCTGTGCTGTGATCCTTCGAGCATTTAATATTTCATCCGGGCCATAAAGTTCTGGGTGAGCAAAATCGGGTTTGATTAATGAATGTTCAGCGAGTTGCATCATTTTTAGGATAAAAAGGTATTACCTCCAACGTCTGGCGTAGCGTGATGGAGAGCATATTCGAGGGGAAAAAAGCAGAATTAGTAATTAGGAAGTATGGTGTTGGTATAATTTAATGATGGCTTTCTTGAGTTGTGTAGTACGTTTGCTTGATCTCCAAAAAATCGATTTTATTGAGGCAAAAATAACATGGGAAATTAAATTTAGGAAATTCCTATTCTGGCGACAATATTACATGATCTAAAATTAACACCTAAATTAACTTCCTGATATATTACTACCATCTTTAACATCACTAAGCGATTTCAAATTCGTAAATAAATGTAAATAAAAATCTGAAAGCTTTCGGATTTTACATTACGCCCAAAGGGGTGTATTTTAACGTTTCGTGTGTTACACTTATAAGGTATTTCTCCCACCTTCTTCGCGTGCCTTCGTGGTGTAAGGAATTTTTTCCCATCTTTACGCTCGTCTTCGTGGTGTAACTGGAAGCACATCCAGCTAGCACTCGGAGAAATCCGGAATTTGAATTCCAGCGAGGGCATGGCTGATTTCCCAGTTTTCTCGAATCTAAAAATTCTAAAAAAATGTGAGCTAATAAAATGTAGTGGACGATCATTAGTCAATATCTGGACTTATAAATTGAATCTCCGCCTGCCTTTCGGTGGAAAAGATAAAGGGATTTTTTCTATTTCTTATTGCGTGACTTCGCGGTGTAATTAGAAGCACTTCCGGCTAGCAATCGAGAGATCAGGAGTTCGAATATTGGGAAGGGTACAGTCAAATACCAAAAATCCGCCGACCTGAAATCCGCCAACTCCCGAAATCGGCGCTCCCTCTCAAAATGTAAACATTGAATTTATAGGCTCCAGAAACCGCAGAATAGAGAATGAAATACCGAAGAAAAAATATTTATCCAATAATGACGTCATAATTACCGAATGTAATGATTCTGTTTAGTGGTAGAGAAAAGATCTTAGCCCAGAAGAGGTTTTTAGTATGGATGATATGTTCGGATGAACCAACACTGGCATATCAGATAACCGATGATGAAATCATTGGCTCTATTTTTAAGTCGCCACAGCGAGAAAACGATTCCGACAGCGACACAGATAATGAATTTGACAGGAGTGAGAAAATTATCTTTTAATGAGGGTTTGGAACATGATGAAAAATACCTAAAACATTTAGAACAAAAGAGCTGTGTCACAGAGCAAGAGATTATGACCCTGTAGAATTCACAAAAAAAAAACTTACTGTAGAGCACCTTAAGTTTTAAAACAAACCTCTATCAGAAAAATGTTTGAAACAAGTAAAAAAGTTTAAAGATATAGAAAAACATAAAACACAAGTACAGTTAAAAATTTAAAAAACACTTTTTGCAATTAAAATTGCAGTTTCTAAGCAAAAACAAGCAATGCGGCCAGCAGGTAAGAAGACAGATTTTTAGGTGCACAAAACTGAAAGTTTACTTTTGGTCTCACTCGGCAAAAGACAGTGAGGGCCTAGAAACTGATTTATTTTGTTATGGATGCTATGCTGAGTCAACATATGGGATAATTTAATAACTTAAATGATAATTCTAGAATGGATTAACCATAATTTCATTCGCAATAATAAAAGAAGACGTTACTTTGTTGTTCCAAAGCTTAGGTTCTCTAGACTGGCAACAAATCCACTATTCTGCTACGTTTCAAATGTAAACAAATTCTTCTGCTATGGTAAAAACATTAGGCTTAGCTGCACTAAAACAACTTTTAAATTTTTGATAATTCTACAACTATAGCATACGGATTAACTAAAGGCATCAAAACCTTAGCCGAAAGATAAGAATAGCATAATTCAATAACTTTTAAAGCAAGAAAATGCACAATTTATCAACATGTAAGAATAAAAAAACTGGGCTCACCGAGGCGAATAACGGGGCGGGTGTATATATATATACTTTTATTGGGCCGATTGCGACCAAAAAGGGATGTGCATAACTACATGTTATAGCAGTCCTTTAAACAAAATTTCAACTTTCGGAGGTTGCTCGTTTTTGAGTTATGCGAGATACATACATAAGTACGTATGTGCATACAGACGTCACAAAAACGTTTCTTCTGATTCCATTTTAAATCAATTTTATAATCTGTTTCGGGGGGAAGAGTCCTTTATTCCATTCATACGTACATATGTCACAAAAAAAAACATCTTTAAATTTCATTCGATAGCAGTCAAAATGAATATTTTCTTTCAAATAAGATAGCGGGAATTTTTTGCGATAACAAGACTTCCTTTTTACTTCGCGCAAGGAAGCAAAAATGCTTTCTTTTTCCTATTATGTATTTCGCGGTCTCAAAGTTTGTTCCTCAGAATCTTTTCTTGCTAATGAACCTAACAATTTGAGGTAAGTTGCCATTCACCGAGAATTTTCTCCCAAAATTATCACTAGAATCAATTTATCAATGGGATTTATAAAAAGGATTTATCAATAGATAAATCCTTTTAAAAATTCTCAGCTTACCATTTAATTCCAATATTCGAAATAGCATTAATAACCTTGTCGTGCTTCCATTTCATCCTTCTGTCAGTTATAAAATTGTACAGATTCTCCAGAAGTTCAATTTTCGATTCATTTTCTAGTCTATCAATAAAATCCATGGTTTGATAAAAGAACATTAAAATTTCCTATCAAGGAACATGAATCTTATATTCGAAAAGACAAAATTAACAAGTCTTCGATAATTAATCATAATTGGAAATAATTTTTACTTTGGGTCTGCAAAATTATGCCTTTTTCACAAAGATTTATCTTGCTTAGTTAATGACTTTAAGTCCAATCCTGTCTTTCGTAACGTTTTAAAACTCTGTAAACTTAATTTTAGAATTTCGTTACTATGTTTGTCAACAGATGGCGCTACCTTCTCTTTGGCTTTACTGCCGTAGGTTATAAATATGACCGTTGCGTTAGCTACTTTTCAGTGTTACAGATTTCTTTTGTCTTGATGAGGAGGGGCATGTACTTGTTTACTCTGAAATTGAATGTATTCTTCATTAAATTTGCGCCAAACATAAGGTAGCTGCTTTGCACATTCAGTGATGTTTAAAATTTCAGATATTTACTCCTTTAACGACATAAACATATCACTACCATAAAGATATATTTGTGCTAAATGGTAAAATATTTTACATATATATAGGTATAGCGTCAGCGTTGATACCTGCTGTTACCATTGAGACTAGGTTCAAATCCGGAAGAAGGTTTGATTATTTGTAAGTGTGCTGTGCCTTTGCGAGATTGGGGGCATTTAAAACACAGAGCGAGCCGAAAGTCCTCTTGTGTAGTTTAATGGCACAGATCTTTCTACAGTTCCTCTGGGGGTGATGTCCTTCAAAATTCGGATAAAACTGGGCACATTCGTACTGCCAGTGCTCAAGGCTTCAAAGGCCCATGGCAATGACCATGGCCCATAGCGAAAGGTGCTCAAGGCCCATGGAAAAGACAAGGTGCTCAAGGAGCATGGAAAAGACAAGGTGCTCAAGGAGCATGGAAAAGACAAGGTGCTCAAGGAGCATGGAAAAGACAAGGTGCTCAAGGACCATGGAAAAGACAAGGGGCTCAAGGACCATGGAAAAGACAAACGCAGTCCAGCGCTCTTAGTCACGGTGTCATTTGTAAACTTCTTCGGATTTTGCTGCCGAACAAATAAGATTGGCCACAAAATATCACTACTTACCGTTTTGTCACCAAGGTTGTTGACAATGCAGTGCAGGTAAGCCGTCTGTCCGAGCTGGGTTGTGACGTTACGAGCTGTGCTCTCGTCGAACGTGGGAGAAATGTGGTTGCTCTCTCCTGTCGTCTCGTCGGGATCGATGTAATCCTCTGGTGGTATGTAACCGGGAGCATCGTGGAGAGACCGGTGTCGAATCGTGGCTGTACTGCTCTCCTGAACATGGGCAACTGTGCTTTGACCATCTGGACGAATCAGAGCTGAGAAAAGAAACAACGTCTGTTATTATTTGAAGACAGGCAGCAAGTGTTAAGAAGTTTGATCTACGAGTACATCATGTATCTTACATTTCGTTACTTATCCTCTACTGTAACGGGCAACATACAAAAGTAAATTACTAAATATTGTAAGGTTTATCCTAAGTTTTTAATGGTTATCTTTAGTTAAAGCCACTTTCCTATTCTTTCTATTTTCAGCTTACAATTTCCTACCAGAATGTGTTTTCAGAATCGCGTTTAATGCAAATGAGTAAGTAGTATTTAAGTCGAAGTTTTACTGACTTCGTTAGGTTTAGTTTTAGGTAGAAATGCAGTGGGACATAAAATGTTTACTATAAGTTATGTAGGTATAGTCCCATTACACTTCGATCTAGAGAAAACCAGAAGATGACAGGACCCACCGAGACGTCGTGACGCGAAACATTTCTTTTAACCCACACGACAGCCCCGAGACCTCTTGTGAACCCTGGGACTTTCAACCAGGACCCCGAGCATTTATTAAAATTTTGAAAGTATATACAAAAATATACACAGCGTTTAACAGATGGTGTCATCGTACTTACATGCTTTGGATATATATATCCAGTTTCGACTTGTACAGTTTGGTCTTAATGGTAGCAATATATAAATACATAAATATTTAGTTAGGGGTAGCAATACATAAATATTAGTATATATATATATTCAGGAGATCTATAATAACTAATTCAGCGATGTATAATTTCTAATAGTTTATAATTGAAAGGTAATAGTTCATAAAAGTTTACAGAAATACATTGGCATATAATCCATAAATAGTTTCTTGCCGTATAGTTCATATATAGTTTGTATCTAGTTGATAAACGTTCATTAATGAATGAATAAAATAGATATAATAGTTCATTTATTATATCATTCATTTATTGGATATTGGTAAATACGTTCATAATAGCTCACTGGCAAAATTATTACTGTTTTAGACAACAAAAATAATTATAGAAGTTCATTGACATTAGTATTTGCAATAGTTCGTAATAGTTCATTGTCAGTATTATTGGTTTCGTAATTAGCAGATTTATAGACATGATCATGTAAAATTTTTACAGTTACTATTTAAAATAGTATATAGCAGTACTTTGACATTTTGATTGGTATCATATGTACTAGATATAATTATAAATTTTATAATAGGTATAATAATAGTATATAATAATAATATAAAATAATAGTATAATAGATATAATAACTGACTTCGTCAGAGAGCCACAGTTTCTGACTAGCGCGAGTTTGCCTTTTGGGCTATGTGTCTCTCTAAAATCGGCCGTACTTCAGGCCCTTGGTAGCTTCGCCATCTTAATTGAGATTTAGGGGCCAACTACTTAGAATCCTGATAGCTTCGGCTCTATCTTTTTAGCTAAGCATTAGTTAAGCTTTAGTTCTTATTACTTTGAGTTCAAGCCCAAGTGGAGGCTTTGCTGTAAGCTCTGAGATAGGAGCCGACTGTGCTCATCCTTATTTTGAGAAATAAAGGGTAATTGACCCTTCTTGAGTCTTGCGTCTGTGTTCACACACTCAAGCGATTATTCGCTTATCGATGTAAGCGTTTCCCCCACATTTAACTGTTAAATAAAAGGGTGGAACCCCACAATATAAACAAATAAAATTACAAAATTCTTTTCTTTAATTGAAAATAAGAAGTTATTTAAAACGCAACAACTATTCCTTTACAAAAAGTATTACTGAAACCAGTTATTTCATATTTTTCATTGTTATTTTATCTCCCCCTGTTGAGCAATATTTTACTTTATGACGTTTAAATAAATCTTGTAATCCTACGATTTGTATTTATAAATGTTTAAAGTACTTTACAGCAACATAAACTCAAATGGAATTAATCCTTTTAACATACGAATATAATCTATTATATGTGGTTAGAGAACATGTGTCGAAGATATCTAAGGTTAGACATTTCACATTCAAATACCATACACTATGCATTGTACAGAGAGCAGCCCCCCTTTTTATGGTTTAATATAGTATAGAAATGACGCATGTTTTAACAGCATAATCACGATACTTCACAGAGGATGATTAATAGGCACTTTACTGGATACTTCTGTTCGGAATAACATTCCAGTATATATATATATAACTTTGTAGTTTTGTCGCCAATTTAGGCTAAACTTTCTTCAATAGATAACTACTTATTACGACAACCCTTTTGTTCCATCTTGCATTCCAGTCATTTGGTTTTAAAATTTCGAAGGCAAGTTGGTTAATTTTTGCTTACTAGTTTTTTTTTACTACAGTTTTTAACTTTAATTTTATGGGGTTTTTCCTTATAATCTTCTTATGATTTTGTTATGATGTTATGATGCTTCTTATGATTTGTTCTTGAATCTACTTTTGTTTTTGAAAAGAGAAAAAGTGAAAAGAGAAGTGAAAAGAGAGTGTAGGGGATATGTTTTCTAAAGTAAGCATCTCGTTTAGATTGTGATCTTAGTGAAAAAATTTAATCTTAAAGATTATTTGCTTTTTAACAGGATTCTTTTGATTTGTGACTAATATCTTTTTTTGATTGAGTATCAGTTAGTGATTTGAATCTAGCAAATAATTTGACGCTTACTTGGAAGTAAGATGAAACACTCTCTCTTATTTTGGTTACTGTTAATGGATGGTAGATTGGTTTATCCCCTCGATAAGTCGATTAATCTGCTATCAATAACAGTAGCTGGTTTTTCAATACTTAAAAGGTTTACTTTTGATTTTGGCTGTTTTGCGCTTTAGTTTTTCCTTTACTGTGTTCAAAGCAAGGAGGACTGAAATTCTATTAAATTTTTTAAATTCTGAAAAATACGTTTTCAATGATGTTTTTAAATTAAATTTCCGTTGCTTGGAGATGTAATATGGAGAGCCTTCTTTATATAGATATATACATACATATACAGGGTGTATCAGTATAGCAGTGACGAACTTTCAAGAAATATAGAGTACACTTAGACAATGGGAAATCAATGCATCTTCAGAAACGCTTTCCTGGCGCGGTAGTGACGACACAAAAGTCAAGAAAGAAAGGACACGAGTGGGGTGAGAAAACACGTTTATTATTTGAAGTACAACAAAAACAAATAAAAGGCAACATAAAGAGACAACGATCATTATCAAAGAAGGTGTTCTAAATTACAACCCGGACCGTGATGCAGGAACACAGTGTCATGCATCTTCCATGCGCAAGAGGAGTGAGGCCTGCATCACGGTCCTGGTTGTAATTTCGAACACATTATTTAATGACGATCGTTGTTTGTTTTTGTTCTCATTTGTAGGTTTCTGTTGTACTAAACATACTAAAACATGTTTTGTCTTCATTGTATGTGTCTTTCCTTTTTTCACCTTTTCTGTCGTCACTACCGCGCCAGGAGAGAGTTTCCGACCATGCATTGCTAAGTGATTTCCCATCGTCTGGGTGCTGTCTGTCTCTCCTGAAAGTTTGTCACCGCTGTACTGATACACCCTGCACATATCGGATATATACATATTATTTTCAGCATTTGAAACAACTCTGGAATTGGAAATGCCTGTCTAAAACGAATAATTTCAGGAAAAAAAGGGCTGGGTTATCGTGTTTTGACTATACAAATGAAATATATATATACATATACGCATATATATATTATTTTGAACAAATAATAGAACCTAACTTTTAGTCTGGTCTCCCGTACTTATGCTTATATTTCGGAAAATTAACCGAATGCTTATATTTCGGAAAATTCCCGTACTTATGCTTATATTCCCGTACTTATGCTTATATACCCGTTAAGAAAACAAAAATAGAAGAAGCTTGATACCCGTATGAGATGAGCAAAATCGACAATGGTATATAATTTCGAAATCTGCAATTTTTTATGTCATTTTCAACTTGCCTTGAGGAATCGAGTAAGTGAGTTAAAAAATTTTTAAGAAATAAGTTTAAATGAAAAAAGAAAAAAAACTGTATGCTTTAACAGGCGTGCAAGGAAATGATATGCTATCTACCTTAGATTTTTCAATGTAAAACTCATAGTTCTTCACCAACTCATATATATTACAAAGATGACCAAGGCCAAAATAAAGCCACTTTGTTAAGAAGATAGAAAATTATCTTTTAACTCTAGAACTAGAGTAAAAGCGTGCATACTTTATGTACGTTATCTCAAGATTTCAAGACTGAATATACATACTTTAGATTACAGTCTTAAACCGTTCGTTATATTTTCTTTTCACCATGAATGCAAGGCGCTGTACAAATTTGAGACTTATTCTCTTAACGATATTTTGAGGGTATCAAAAGTAATTCAGTGATAGTTCGAGGAAATTACCTGAAAGTTTTATACAAATTAATTTTAGATTGCTATGGCGATCATCAAAACGGAAAAAAAAATTCTAAAACGCTGAAGTTTTCAAATTTGATTCTTGATGAGGATTAACGTAAAGCAAAATTGAAAACTGTTCTTTCAACCTTTATACCAAACGACTTATTCAGAATCCGTGCAGGAAATATTCTATACTTAGCGAAATTTATTATTTTAAATTTTACTGATTCCAAAACTTGCATTTAAGAATTAATGATAATAGTGAATAAAAGACAACGCTAAGTTACGGTTAACAAGCATTAGGATTAAAGGGAAATATTTTTTTCCTCTTTCGAAGAGAAAAGGATGTATAAATAAATTGAATGTATAATAAAGTTTATATACATTATTACATCATGCATAATAATTATTATATATTATGAAACTATTTATTGAGGCGTATTCAGAAACTAAGTACCGTTTTGAAAAAAAAAAAAAAAAAATTTTTTCGAATCCAATTTTATTTTTACATGAAAATACATGTCAAACTATTTTTCAACATAGTTTCCGCCAATGATCAAGCAATTGTCATAGCGGGTGACCAGTTTTTGTATACCATCGTCAAAGAAACTTCCCGCCAGTTTCGATGACCACGACTCCACAGCATTTTTCGTGTCATCGTCAGATCCAAAGCGGTTGCCATCAAGCTCGCGCTTCATGTGCAGGAACAAGTGATAGTCGGACGGCGCCGAGTCCGGGCTGTACGGCGGGTGATCGAACTGCTCCGAATGAAACTGTCGAATTAACGATTGAGTGACACCAGCAGTATGGGGCCGAGCATTGTCATGGAGCAACACAATTCCTTTACCGAGCATTCCTCTTCGTTTGTTTTGAATGGCACGCCTTAGTTAAAGTCTCACGATATCGTGCCGCATTAATGGTTTCACCTCTGATAAGAAATTCCGTAAGCAAAACGCCTTTCCTATCCCAGAAGACAGTGCACATGATTTTTTGTGATGACATTGTCACTTTGAACTTTTGTTTTTTGGGAAAATGAGTGTGTCTCCACTCCATCGATTGTTGTTTCGATTCTGGTGTGAAATGACACACCCAAGTTTCATCACCTGTCACAATTTGGTTTAAAAGGTTTTTCTCCTTCATCACTGTACCGCATGAGAAATGTCAGGGCACTACCGAGTCGCTTTGTTTTGTGCACATCAGTAAGTGTTTTTGGAACCCATCGGGAACACAGTTTACGATAATTCAAGCGGGCGGACACAATTTCGAACAAAACAGTACGTGAAATTTGTGGAAATGCCTCCGAAAGAGTTGTCATTGTGAAGCGTCTGTTCTCATGAATTGCTTCATCAACTTTCCTTACCAAATCATCGGTGACAACAGAAGGCCGATCACTCAGAGCCTCGGCGTGGACATTTGTTCGACTTGCATTAAACATTCTTATCCACTTTCTCACCATTCCAGCACTTATCGCGTATTCAGCGTAAACTTCTGTCACTCGACGATAAATTTCGGCCGGTTTAACATTCCTCGCGTTCAAAAATTTAATCACGGCACGAATCTCACAGTCGGCGGGAGAACTAATTGTCTTAAACATTTTGAATGTGCACAGCAAACTGAAAACACAACATAGAGAAACCAAAATGGCGACAATTGAAAGTCAGTGAACAAGAAAGACTAGTGCGCATGCGCGGGACGCCTAGCACAGCGTTGCAACGGCACTTAGTTTCCCAGTACGCTACGTATTATGTAACTATGCATTATTATATATTATGTAACTATGCATTATTATATATTATGTAACTATGCATTATTATATATAATGTAATTTTTATGTATGATAAAGTTTTTAAAAGCATGTATAAATAAAGTGCGGACTACTGTAACGTTCCTCGTCCTCAAAGTGGCCAGTGAAACCAATTAGGGTTGACTAGGTCTGTTCTAAAGTTACAGAGTATGTAGTTTTAACCAAGTACACACTTTCAGTTATTACAAAATTTGCTAGCATTTTCACTCCTTTACACATTCTGTATATTTTAGAGATTTTGATGCGTTAACTTTATTTAAACTTTATGAAATAGAATAATCAAAAAAATTAAAAAGGCGTAATTGCATTTTCTGCCATTGCTTTTAAAATTAATATTAAAATTTAGATAATTTTTCGAAGCATCTGTCAAGAAAAATTCCATTCTAAAATTTCGTCCTTAAAATAGGTTGACCCGTTTCCTTGGGAGGCGGGGGAGGCACTATTAAAAAAAGTTTGTGTCAAACCTTTAAAGATTTGCAACTCCTTATTGTCTTAATTAATTGCTTCTATTTCTTATCCAAAATTTTTAGTTATATAATATTTGGTCACATTTTTATATTTGCATTTATGCGATAATAAAATAAAATTATTCCTGCCCAATGATTTTACTTCATGATTCAATCTTGTTCTCTTATCTTAGTGACACAAAGCTAAAAAATGGTCTGTTCAAATTTTATATAATATTTTCTGATTTTTTCTTTGCCTCTTTCTGCTTCGTATAAGTAAAGACGTTTTAAAAATTAGTCTATGTGCAATTGTGCTTGGGAATATGACTAAGATTTTCAAATAAAAGGCTTTAATAATGTGAGTTTTTTACTTCCTTCTACGAAGTAAAGGAAGTATCGTAATCGCGAAAAGTTTCGCGTATCGTATTTCAATGAAAATATCCATTTTGACCGTTCTCGAATCCATTTGAATGATGTTTTTGCTTGACATCTGTATTGAAGACAAAATACAAAAACTTTCCCAAAACGGATTACAAAATGGATTCGATAGCGAATTTTTCGTGACCTCTGTACGTACGTACGTACGTACGTATGTATTGCGTATAACTCAAAAACAAGTAGCCTCAGAACGTTGAAATTTTTATATAGGACTGCTATTACATGTACTTGTGTGTCTCCATTTCTGGCTGCATTCGGCCGCACCAAAAGTATAAATATATATATGCACACACTTTGTTACTCGGCTCGATAAGCTCAGTTTTTTTAAATTCTTATATGCTGGTAAATTGTGTATTTTTTGCTTTAAAAATGATTGAATTATGTTGTTCTTATGTTCCAGTTAATGATTTTATGCTTTTGGTTGATCTTCATGCAATAGTTGTAGAATTATCAACAATTTAAAAGTTGTTTAAGAGCAACTAAGCCTAACAAAGCCACCATATTTGTTTACGTTTGAGCAGTGAGTGTTCAAATGTGAATTAAATGAATTAAATGTTTAAAATAATAATTAAATAGTGAATTAAATGTTTCTGCACCAGCAGTGTCTTTTTTCCAAGTGAGACCCAAAGTAAACTTTTCGCGTTGTGCACCGAAAATTCTGCGTTCTTTTCTGCTGGCCGATTTGTTTGTTTTTGCATAGAAATTCTAATTTTAATTGTAAAAATTGTTTTTTTAATTGTTTTATCTGTATTTGATGTTTTATGCTTTCTGTAATTTACAGTTTTTAATGAAGATGATTTTAGTGCTCATGAATTTTTGCGTTCCTTCAAAGCGAGAACTGAACTCATTGAATGAGAAATGAATCTCTTGTAAAATTCTGGGAAATAAGTTTAAATTCAAATTCAGCAAAAAATATGTATAATTTAATAGGCCGTAGAAGTATTCACATCAGATTTTTTTTAATGTATTCGACCCACACAAAAATACAATATACATTACTGGTATTCTGCAAACTGTGAAAGTATTGCACAGTTAATCAAAATCGGTCTTCGCCGACTGCGCCGAAAAAAAAAGAGTGAAGCTGATCTTACTATCTCGACGTGTTGGCATTGACTTTGAAATTATTAAACAGTACTATTCTTTTGAGTCGACTTCCTTACAGTTCCTGCATTTAATCTTTCATATATTAAAAAAATGATGTAAAACTTTTGACGCAGCGAATCCAGAAAGCATCAATATGAAGTTTTTCTTTTCCTAAAGTTAACACATGTCATCCGCGTTTTTACGTGTTTACAACGAGTGTGAAAATAAAAGCCCCGAAAATTCTCCATTATGTTCATTCAGAAAGAAGCCCAACACGGTTTTGAGACCTATCGCATACATCTAGATCTAGTACACGTACATTTTAACTTTAATATATGCACTCAATATCAGCTGCGTGTGTCAGCTCTTTTATCGGGGTTATGGATGGCTTCAAATAACATGCAAAACGCAAAATATCCCACTCCGGTTTGAAAAGAGCGAACCCCAAACTAGCTGTGGAATTTTACGCGCCAATAATTCCCGTAATTCTCACCGACAGTGACAGGAAATTTATGTTAATTGAATGTGAATATCTGGGATAAGATCCCAGCACAATAAGCGTGTTGCCATAATTTTACATTCTCTTCAAAATTCCTTTTAAAATCCATCCAAGTTTCATAAAATTTAATCTTCTCGAAAAGAATTTAGATGGGAATATTAGAGGATTCCTTTTGTACACACATATTCCTGAGTAGATAATTATTTTATAGCTGGAATAACAGAATGAGATATCTTTGTTTAATTATTGAAATACACGTGGTTATTTTGAAATATAACCTATAAATCACTGAACTCTATAAAAGAATTCCGCATAGGTGTACTATGAGTATCGAGTAAACGAGTATCGTGTCTTACATTCTGGTACACAACTAAAGAGTTTTAACCAGTATATTGAAATTTGTAACAAAGTAACCTTTGTTTGGTATAAAAAAAATGTGTATTAGTTAATACGCCTTATTTTGTGTTATTGGTGTATTAACTATTTCACCAACACACAGAGGCAAAAATAGAAACAAATCATCATGAAATTTCAATTTTTAAGTCATGTAAAGTTCGAGCTCATGCGATGAAAGTAATGGAGGCAGAGCACGTGACATGAAGAGTGATTCTGGTTGGCTGGTTCTGAGTTTGCAGTAGTGATGGATCAAATTCATTAAATAATTTGATTAAACAGTGATTAATATTTTCCATTAAATAATAGTTCAAAGTTCATTGAAAGACTACTAAAAATTCGTAGTCAATGATATTTAGTTGATGATAAATAAGAAACTTGAACTTCTGAGCGGGATTTCATCGCAGCCAGTGCTTAAGTGAAATAAAAGTAAATATGTATAAAATCGACGTTTTGCATCACAAGTTCGAATGAGTATTTAAATAGTGATAAGTATAAGTGCCAAACGCAGTTTGCATATAGAAACATAAATTTGCACTTGCGACAAACATAGTTTGGAAATCTAAGCTTATCTTTAAGAAATAATCTACGGCAGCTATGCCGACTTCTAACTCATCCACTACTGGATTTTTTCAGATTTGAAGTTATTTAGGAATTCTTAAGCTTTGTTAAGGTGTATTTTGATCCATCCAGATAGGGAAAGTTCTTTATCTTTGGAATCTTCTTGTGGTTTCTTTCGAAACTAAGCTGAGTTGATTTCCGTATGATTTTGTTCACCATTTTTATATAGCGAGAAGAATCCTTCATTACTGAAGTTAGATTTACTTTGATTCTCTGAATTTTGGGCATCTCTTTTATTTTTAGTTGCTTCTATAGCTTTTTTGATGTTTTTCGGGTGCTTACTAGAACCCTTATAGGTCGATACATGTCCTTCGCCGCAGAGGGTACACATTGCTGGTTTTCCATTCTCTTTCTTCTGAGGGCAAGTGTAAGTTTCATGAAATTGCGCGCATTTTAAGCATCTAGATTTGTAGTTACATTGATCCCGTGAGTGCCCGTACCTCTGGCACTTATGGCACTGCAAGGGCCCCGGTTTAGATCGGATTGAAGTCTCGATTGCGACTTGTCCTCTGAGTGTTTTAACTCTGTAAACTTTCTTTCCTTCTATGCATTTGGTGTACTGTGATTGGACTCTGCTTTAAATTTATGTATTTGTGTAGCTTTGTGAGAGTACCCTGTGCAGCCACAAAGCAGCGTATAAAAATATAATAGCGGGCTGCGGCCAAAACTGGTATGCTCTATGTATGTAAGCTAAGAAAATGCAAAACATTATGTGAATAGGAATGAAATCAAATCGTTCTTTCCAAGAAATAAACAATTCGTAAATAATTTTTTTGTTGCCAAACCAGGAAAAGAAGCCTTTAGACACTTCAGATTAATACATATGATGTAATGATTTAAATTTAATGCAATATAACAACTTTTCTCAATATGAATTAACATGCCAATAAAATATATTGTCAATTAGCCTAACCTGAAACAAAAAATTGCCAACAGCAAATATTTATTTAAAATGCTGCCATTAACAAAACATTTTTGACATATAGTGACGTAACATTCAATAGTGCGCTTTCTTCAACGTAAAAATATTACCTTATATAATAATATGTCAAATACTTCGCAATGTTATTTTAGTCCAAAGGGGAAATTTGCCCAGGAGGACAATTAAGTTTGTTTAGGCATTTTGCTTCGATTATAAACGACGAATTTTAAATTGTTGCCACCAAATATTAGAGACCTGTATTATATTTAAAGAAATTAAATAATGAAGAATCTACATAAATGCATATATGTTTCTCGCATTGTGATAAAGCAACGGTACCTAGAAACATCCAATTTTGAATAACATACAGCTCCATCCTGATATGAGCATCTCGAAGCCCAAATCTGGAATTTGTTTTATTAACTAGCCTTTGTGAGCTTTTGATAAAGAAACTCAACGATTTCAAAGCGAGCAATGGCAACACTGTACGGGAAAAAACATTTATCTCCAGCGCGCGAGATTGTGTATCGGAAATTCTAAAGATATGCTTTAGAATTTTTGAAATTGAAAATTGTTTTGCAATATTGCTGTTGAATTTTATAGTTTAAGTGCGAAGAACATGATATTTAATAAGTAAAGGTAATATACAAAATGTTACAAATCTCCCCTTTGGGCGTAATATAAAATCTGAAAGCTTTGAAATTTCTTTTTTCAGTATTTTTTTATTTCATATTTTGTAAATACAATTTTTTTTAACAAACTATGTTTTCATAGCCAGCAGTGGCAACACTTCTTGAAATAAAGCAGACGTTTATGACCGGCGCGGGAGACTGTTGCCACTCAGAAAAATCAGAGCGAAAATTAGTATTTTCAGAATTTTTAATTAATATCTCGGCTGATAAAGTCGTACGAAGATAAGAAATGTCGAAATGGCTTCTCACGAATTTTTGGAATCCGTGAGTACTTCTCTCGAAACTCAACTCCCCGCTGTTCTGCAGGGGATAATGCCACAAACAAACAGACTCGCACAGATGTTAGTAGTGCTAAAATCTGTGCCGGTCATGCTAACTAATATAACACAATATTGTTACAAATATGTTAACTAATATAACACAATATTGTTACGAACTTATTAACTAATATAGCACAATATTGCATTGTGTTATATTAATTTGTTAACGGTTTCGTTTGGCAGTATAGAATTGTCTTGTTGTAGTTTTACTACATCAATTATTTAGGAGTTGAGAAACAACACTCCTGCCATAGCAGACAAGTTATGAAATTAATATTTAAAGGAGAAAATCGCATATCTGAACCACGTGTACAAATAGATGAATTAGAAAGCCTTTTAGTTCAGGTAAAAATCAAAGACGAACAGCTAAAATCTATTGACAATAGCATCGGGAACCTTTTAGATGATGCAGAAAGCCAATCTGAAACAGAGCGGATTGACGAATGTAATGAAATAATGCCTAAAACTATAATCATTATAGTCCGCATCTGCCCAAGAACCCGCATATGTGGAACCCATAAAAACCAAAGTAGACTATATACAAACTCGAAAGCTACCTAAAATTGAAAGTCCAAAAGTATTACAGAGACGAATCCGAGTATTTATATTTCTGGAATTTTTTTATTCGTTTATCTGCCTTGGAGACGAAGCTGTTTCTTGCATTCAAGGTTGTAGAGATATTAGGTTATTTCGAAGCAGGAGAGATGAAAAACAACGGTTTCGCCGGGACTGGAACCACAGAACTCTAGAATACGCCCCCAACGTGCTGACAACTACACCACGAAGGTATGCGAAGAAGGAGGGAGAAATACCTTATATACTACCCCTTTTAAATGCGACTGGAGTTATGGGGAGCCAATCGCCGAATACCGATATTGGAAAATCTTCCTCCATCACCTCTTTTAGTTCAGGCATCACTGTAGAGACATTAGGTTATTTAGGAAGTAGGTGATATGAAAAATGAGCAACGCCTTCGCTGGAACACGAACCACCCACCACCACTACGGACTTCTGGAATACGCACTCAGCATGCTTCACTACACCACAAAGGCATGTTAAGAAGGCGGGAGAAATACCTTATAAGATTTCGCTATCACCTCAGACAGCTATAAGTCGACTCTTAATTAATCCAAGATACCTTTGGTCAGAAACGCGTATTAGTTAACACCCAAATGTCTAAACATGATTCTGTTAAAGAACATTTCTTATTTACAAGAGCTGAGAAATTTGTATTTTAAGTGCCTAAGACCCCGCCGACGATTTGATATTTTTCATTGTAAAATTTTCGCCAACAAACTCAGAATAAAGTGCTTCATCCTGCAAATATTGGGTCGTATCTTTGTCCCATTGGATTCATTGGATCTTTCATAGTTCGACCTAAGCTATTACTTTAAGAACTGTGGACAGCTGGCATGGGCTGCTAAGCTTCTATCTTCGCTGGAGTACAAAGTCCGTCCCGGAAGTAATGGTCTCCATTTTCTTCTGCAGCTACTATCCGTCACACAGCGTTGCCGTCTGCACGGAAGGGTGGGTGGAGTCTTGGGAACACAGCGCGACCAGCACCAGTCAGCTCCGAGCCCATGGAGTGTCATAGTGCCTGTTTCCTTTGTATGAGTGCTCGGTCGAAACCAAGATGGAAAAAAATCTGGAGCGGCAATACGCAAAGTTTTGTTTCAAACTTAAGAAGACGCCGTCGGAGACTTTTGCTTTGCTTCAGTCCTGATTTGTCTCAGCCCGACTTTGATTTGCTCCCGAAGATCAAAACATCCCTCAAAGGAGAACATCAAGGCGGCTACAAAGAGGTTACTAAAGGACATCCCTGTGATGACGGACTTCCAGGATGCACATAAAGCATGAAAATCGCATTGGAACAAGTGTGTTAAAGCAGGAGAAATGTTTTTCGAAGAATATTGAGTAATTGTAAGAATCGGTGTTCAATAAAGTTCTTAAAAAATGGGCGCATTACTTTCGGGACAGACCTTGAAAAGTTGCAATTGTGCTGCAGCGAAGTTGAACATTTAAACAATGTCGCATTTCCTAGATATTATCTTTCTGAATTCAGTTTTTTAAAATTATGTTTAATTTGATATACATTCTTTTTTCAAATACATCTGTGGCGGGATATGGGTCAATAACGTATTGGAGAGTTGTCACTTGAAGCAATAGAGCTATTACTAATTTTATATACTCCCAAGATTCGAGTCACCCCTCTCAAATCTATCACAATCTAGCTTTCGTAATTGTGTTAAAATATTTATTATCTTCTAGACTAGCTGAGCAGCTAAGTCAATGTTTGAAATCTGATGAAAATCGTTACTTCAGCACTGGCGCAAAATCCTAATGGACATATATACCATATACAGGGTGTATCAGTACAGAGGTGACAAACTTTTAGGAGCGATAGAGCTAGACAATAGGAAATCAGACAGTAATGCATCGTCGGAAAAGGTTTCCTGGCGCAGTAGTGACGACACAAAACGCAAGAAAGGAAGGACACAAACAGTGAGACAAAGCATGTTTTATTATTTTTAGTACAACAGAAACCCACAAATGAGAAAAAAAACGAACAACATGGTCATTGAAAAAGGTATTCGAAATTACGACCCCGGACCGTGATGCAGGCCTCACTTCTCCGGCGCATAGAAAATCGCATGGAAGATTATGACACACAGTTCCTTGCCTCACGGTTCGGGTCGTAATTTCGAACCTCTCCTTTGATGATGATTGTTGTGTCTTTATGTTGCTTTTTCTTTGTTTTTTATGTTGCTTTTTATTTGTTTTTGTGGTATTCCGAATAATAAACATGTTTTCTCACCCCATTCGTGTCCTTTCTTTCTTGACCTTTGTGTCGTCTCTGCCGCTCCAGGAAAGCGATTCCGATCTTGCACTGTTATGCGATTTCCCATCGTCTAGGTGTACTCTGCCTCCTGAAAGTTTGTCACCGCTGTTCCGATACACCCTGTATACGTATATTACATAAATAAAAATTGTAAAACTTTATGTATATAACTGTCTGTGTTTTTATAAACAATTTAAAATTCTCTAAGAAGGATTTGTCGACAGTAGGCTCTTACTTATGAGTAATGCAAATTTTGTGCTAAATCTCATAAGAGCGTAAAAAGCATGTACTGTTGTACTTCAAAAGAACGCACGACTATGTTTTGCAAATGTTTTCTCACTAACTAATATTTTATTAGTACAGAAATGTTCGGACATTATGAAAGTAAAACACATGTTCAGCTGAATTCCAACAGTGTGGCCTTACCTACACACCGTTTGTTTTCGTTCTTATTATATGGAACGTATAAACAAAACCATGGAGTGATTGTGATAAAACAGCAACAATGCAATACTCGTATTTTGTGCTTACTTTGAAATAACATTTTGGGTAAATTTACCTTGCAGTTTTTCATTCAAAGCGTCTTCAAAACACACATCGTTCTCAGGGACAAAAAAGTAATGATGCTTGACTGAAGAAGTGAAGATGAAAAAAAAAAAACAAATTCTTCTTCCACTACTAGAATTTCAGCAAAGAAAAACAACATTCATTTTTTTTGCCTCCTTGCAAGAATTTCTCAAGCTCCAGCTCTTAAAATTAATTCAGATGTTTCAGCTTTGAATTTTCCGTTTCATACAGAAGTGCTGGGCTGCATTAAAATTCTAGAAAGAGTGATTTTATAGTAAATTACTTTAATTACTTTAAGTTCGGTTGAGAAATCACAAAATTAAAGACAAAATTGTCTCAACGTTAAATCCTAAGGAAGATGCAAAAGTAAGCATATCTTTATGTATACTATTTATTATGTTTGTATATTATTATATAATGATTTTTACGTATTTAAAACATCTGTGCATTTTTATATTTTTCTTTATTTTTTGCGAATCTTTCTTGCACACTTTGCTTTTTTTTTGTCGTTTCATGAAATGTATTTTTGTGTATTTAACTAGTTTATTATTTTTCAGGTTATGAAGATCTAAAACAAGCGTCAAAAACTGTAAATAGTTTATTGACAAATAGTTTCTGGCGGGGTGCCGAAATTTAAAAATTCCTACTAATCCTTAATATACTAATCCTTATTATCTACTATTCTTATCCTATCCTAATCCTTATTTTATACGTAGAGCCATGCCATTAGGGAATTTTGAAGCAGGGGTCATGAAAAATGCGCAACGCCTTCGCCGGGAATCGAACCACAGATCTCTCGGTTACGCGTCGAGCATGATGAACAACACTACACCACGAAAGCATGCGAAGAAGGCGGGAGAAATACCTTATATACCCCCCTTTTAAAGAGCGACTGGGGTTTTGAGGGACCCAATCGCCAAATCCCGGTTGTAGAGAATCATCATCCACCACCTTTTATTAGTTCGGGCGCCATTTGTAGAGCCATTAGGTAATTTTGAAGCAAGGGACATGAAAAATGAGCAACGTCTTCGCCGGGAATCGAACCACGGACCCCTTGATTACGCGTCGAGCGTGCTGACCACTACACCAGGAAGGTATGCGAGGAAGGCGGGAGAAATACCTTATATAAATATTGTACGTTTTTAAAGATTCTTCCTAAAAATTCTAGAAACCTTATTCTGTGACGAGCAGTTATGATATAAATGAACTTGTGACATCTGGAATGCACTTTAGTCAGTTGAAATCAAAACTTTAGTTCTAAAGTAATAATTTTTAGTAGTGCTGTTTAATACTAAAATTCGTCGCCCAACCGGTATAGTGGTTAGCGTCGCTGACTCCCGTGCCGAAGGGCTCGGGTTCGAATCCGGGAGAAGGCATGGATGTTTGTAAATGTATAGTGTCGGTGCGGCATGGCGGCACTTCAAATACGCGGCGAGTCGAAAGTCCTCTCGTGTGGTTTGATGGAAGGGGAGAGGGGTGGGAGACTCTCGGACCCGTCCCCCCCCCGGGGTGCTCTCCATCAAAACTGGGAGCGGAACTGAGTCAAATCGCACTGTCACCTGTCAGGCGCTCAAGGCTATTGCCAAGAACAGGCGTAATCTGGCGCTCCTTACCACGAGGAATTTCGTGAGCATGGGCGTGGGCTAACCATACGTCAGTCAAGTGAGCAACAACAACAACAAAAATACCAAAATTCTGTGTCATGAGCTCCACCTGGAATTGATAGCGAGCTCAGAAACACAAATTGTAAGACATTTTTTTTATTGTTCCAAAGAGGATTTGACTTATATCTCGAAATCTCATTACACTTTTGCTCTAACTCTTTCATGTAAAAGATATTTTCAAAGATGATTTTGACCTGGAAGGAAAGAAAGAGAAACAAGAGCGGATAATTTTTGAATTGCTGTCTGCTGCATCGATTAAAATGGGCACGTTTAAAGTAGATTTCCCCCATTAAAGTGTGTGTTGTTATGAAAATCTTAACTGACAATTAAAAGAAAGTATTAATATTAAAATACTATTATTTAAATTAGAGCAGATTTCACTACGCGAATTTGAAAAAATCTGATGTTGGCACCACATGACTATTAAATTATGTACGTTTTTTGCTGCATTTCATTTAAATTTATTTCCTCTAATTTCATTAGAGATGCGTTTCTCATTCAATTAATTCACTTCTCACTTCGCGAGGAGGCAAAAACACATAAAAACTTAAAGCATCTTCATTAGAAATTGTAAAATACAAAAAAAAGCACAAAATAAAATCAAAACAATTTAAAAAAATTTTTTCCAATTAAAATTAGAGTTTCTGCGCAAAAACAAGCAATTCGGCCAGCGGGCGAGCAGGCAGATTTTTTCGGGGCTCAAAACTGAAAGTTTGCTTTTGGTCCCATTCGGTAAAAAGACACTGAATGTGCAGAAACTGACATAATTCACTATTCTACTGAGTTCCAAATGCAAACAACTGGTGGTTCGTTAGGCTTAACTAGCCAGTTATACTTTTAAATTGTTGATAATTCTACAGTTATTGCATAACGATTTACTGAAGGCGTAAAGACCTAAACAGAACATAAAAACTATGTAATTAAATCGCTTTTAAAGCAAAAAAAATGCAGAATTTACCATCATATAAGAATAAAAAACTCAGCTCATCAAAATGTTTTCAGTACATATTTGAGATTAACTGATTACTAATTTTCCAATTCACTTGCAGTGTTGTTTCACCATTTCAAAGAATATAATAAACAGAAAAGAAACTTTTTTTTAAGCCTTCAGATTTTATATTAAGCTTAATATAAAAAGTGGTTTTTTTTTCGTTTACACACCCACATTTCTAGAGCTTTTGAGCTAATGCTTTTTTGGCTAAAAATATTTCAAAACAGCATATCTTTAGAATTTTCGATGGACAGTTTGATGAACAAGTTTTTTTTTTTTTTTTTTTTGATTTTTTTCCGCATGGTTTTGGCAATGTTCGCTTTAAAATTGTTGAGTTTGTTAATCAAAAATTCGTTAAAGTATTACAAAATGTGACGTACACAATAAAACTAATTCCAAAACAGGGCTTCCAGGTGCCCATATTGAAGTGGAGAACTACGTTATTCAAAATTAGATGATTCTAGGTACCGCTATTCTTTCACAGTGCGAGAAACATACATACGTTCATGTAGATTCTTCATTATTTAATTTCTTTAACTATAATACAGTAAGATAACATTTGGTGGTGATTTGAAAATAATTTGAAAGGTGAAACGGACATTTAGAGTGAACCTATGCAAAATTCAGTTTCGAGAATGATAGCCCCTTTGGACTAAAAATTAGATATTTGTTGGAAAATTATTAGAGATCAAGAATAAATCTAATTATGAGTTGACTTTTATTTCCTTTTTTGTATGCCTCATCGTTTCTCCTCCCCCCCAAATGACGCCTCCTCAGCCGACTTCGGTTTGCCCACCAAGGCCAGAACTGGTAGTCACTTTATTATTGGAGGTATCTATAATAGGCACGTCACCTTTGCCTCCTGTGAAGAAACAGATCTCACAAATAATGGAGAAACTGTTGGAACTGTGCACTGACCTACGTGAGACAGCTTACTTTATCAGCACTCTGAACAGTATTTGATCTGTACGCTGTATGCATACCCTACAGACAATTTCATCTAAATTTTGAACATCTATTGCATCAAATAACATCTGTCTTGGACATGCTGGACAATGATTATTCACAAATGTACAGAGAATATCTTGCATGTCACGTCTCACAAGCACTGAATCACGTCCGAACAATTTGTGTACACTAAAACTTTGAACAGTGAACTCTATCTAGGACATTTGGCATTGCATGTTTTCGAACTTATTACCTGTGCTTCCTAGCTGCGAATATTCTTGTACCAGATAACATAAACATCAAGTGAACGCCAAGTAATAGCTTATGTATGATCACTAAGTATTAATCTGGTGTCCACATACACGTAAGTAATGATTTAGTGAACACATGTATTTGTTCTAGCAGATACGAAATATTTAATCTACTGTATAGATTCTGTAACTAGTTCTGAATTCGTATTTATTCTTCTGTATTGAACCCTATATATACCAACTATTGTTATGTATTACTTATTTCAGTTGTGATTTAAATTGTTTTAAAGGTAATGATTTAACTTATTTTGCTTCAGACTTAAAGATTAATTTGTTTTTATTTTTGTAGTTGAACTTAAGTTTCTTTGGCTTGTTGAAAAGTAATTGTTGTCATTTAATTTGTTCCCTTGACAGTTTTGGTTAACGCTGATTTTTTTTAAGTTGCTTGAGTAATTAATTTTTCTTCTTTACTTTTGGTTGGTTAACTATTTAAATTTTTGTTTAGTTAATATTTATTTTTCTTAACCTTGGTTGTTAATGTTAATTTCTTGATAAGTTGACCCTTAAGGTCAATATTTTTAAAGTTTTGTTTACACAAGTTGGTGTTTAAAGTTTTAATTAAGTTTTAAAGTGCCCCCTTCTTCTGCTAAATTTGGGATCCATATTTTCTGACTATGGTGGTCGTTTTGGTGTTATGGAGAACATAAAAATTTTTTCATACTTGATTATTGTATTTTAACTGAAGTAATTTTTATTTCCTTACTATGGTGGTCGTGTTTGTTGTCGTAATAAACCCAAGAAAATTATCTATGCAATTATTATACTTTAATTGAAGTACTTATCAGCATTGAAGTTAATTTGTGTTTAAAATAAATAACTAATACCTATTCCTTCGAAAACTTTTCCGTTGCCTTTCCAAATTATTTATGAGGTTGTTTTCGATTTCTTCACCCGCCAGAAGTGAAGCATCTGTCTTCTGTGAAGCATCTGTCATCATTGAAACGTTTTGCACCCTGCTGGAGAGGGTAATTCCAACACTACTAACCCTGCGTCAAGGTCGAGGGGGCGGGGTGTTTTGCTTACTTGCAGGCTTTTTGTATGCTGGAGTGGGACCCCTCGACGAGGCTAGTTCTGCTGTGAGTTGATTGACCTTGGTGTATCAGCGATTATTCGCCAATTTCTGGAGTTCGAACTACATTGGCTTCACCTTCCTGTGTGTTTTTCCCCTGGGGTTGCCGGGCTGTTGGCGGCTTTCTTACCATCTAAAATCGCCAAGCGAGCATTTTTGGCGAATGGAGTAAAAAGCCTGGGAGCTAGCTACGAGAGCAGGAGAGACGGAAGGAGACGGAGCGGAGAGAGAGAGTCGTGGGCGACGACGAAAGAAAATTACTATCTGAAGTTATCACGAGAGTAGCTGTCTGCGTTATGATAGAACCAACGATGTCGGAAGAAATGGATGAGAGAAGGCTACTACGGAGGGCGACGCAAAAGACGAAACCAATTTCTTAACTAATTTCTTTCTTTTCTTTCCTTATAGAAAACCAGCGTAATGGCCAACTCTGCAAATTTTGTTGACGTCTACTGCCATGATTTCTGTAACAAGTAACCTTGCCATTGTCAAATTCGGTATGAAAAATTTTGATTTATTCTGTTTTCATCTCACCGCCACCAATGTAAATATTTGTATTTAGTCAGTTATATCTTAATAAATTCCATATTTAATTTTAACTTTTTCTTGTAATGTTTTCACTTTTTTATTTTAGAACACTGGACCCAATAGTGTCTTAAATTCACAACGCAAACTTTAATTATTCTGTTGGAGCCCTTGTACCACTATTTACTGTTTATTTAAATCCAGTTTTACCAGAGATATTGTGTTTACCATGTATGTCACAAACTTTACATATTCATGTGATTTAGAATGATTATCCACATTTTGATTTTCAATTGATATTGAACTTTAAACATAAACTCTTATATATTTAAAAACTCCAACACTATCCTATATATGTATTCCGTAATTGTGCAATGTGTATGACCATCACAGCCTCCTTAGCAGAATGCAACGACCAAGTATTATTAACCGTTAACAAATACGTATTTATACCAGCACTTGAGTAGTAATTATTACTCCGCTTTGAATTTGCAACCTGTATGGAATTAGTATTTATACTTCTGCATTTAAAACTTTCATATTTATTCTATGTACTGAAAATCACGTATACCATCATCTGCCCTGTTTAAGTATTCTATAACTGTGCAACGTGTATCACAATCCAAACCTACATAACAGTGAACAACCTCCAAGTATTATTAAGTGTTCACAATACGTATTTATTCTAACACATAAGTAGTGATTATTCTTTCGTATTGAATTTGTGTTTTATACTAAATTTGTCTTTATCCTTCTATATGTATTCTTCCGTATCTGTTCTATTGTATAGTACTACATGTATATCAACTGCCCTATACAAATATTATATAATTGTGCAATGAGTATTATCATCTTAGCCTTCCTAGAAATGAACCACCTCCAAGTATTGATTGATGAAAACAAAAATGTAATTAATCCTAGCTCGTAAGTAGTATCTCTTTGTATGTATTGAATTTGTATTTGTTCTTCTACATTTATCATTCTGTATTCAATATTTTATATAGAACATTATGTACATCAACTAATCTACGTATGGAGTCTGTAATTGTGTAGTGTGTAGATTCTAGATATAAGCGGACGTTGTGCTACACCGATTAACGTCAATGGTAAAGGGATATCTCCCCTTCCCCATCTATCTATCTATAAACGGACAGACAGCTATAACCATGCCTTCTCCGGGATTCGAACCCGGGCTCTTTTGGTATAGCACTCAGCTCTGTATGCCGCATTGTAAATATTTACATTTATCAATCCGTATTTTGATATTGTCTCGGAAGTTGAAGTTCTGTTAGTCAATGACATTGAAATGAAATATGAACAAACAATATTTTCTGAGTACTGATTTATAGAAAGATTAAGCTGTCTCCTATCTTAAAGCAATAAAAATAAACCAAAGTAAACTGTGGTATTTGAAATATAAACTCCTTTCTGTAGCTATCTGTCACTCGTACTTTAGCATTAATTTATGTGCTTCTAACAAATTATTATCGGAAGCACGTGATACAAAATTAAGCAATATTTACTCTAATAGAAACGCTCTTGCCGTTCGAAAGAATTTCCCAATTTCCTTACTGTGCAGTCAGGAAAACTGCTTCATCGAAAATATTCCTAATGTAATATTTTCCCTACTGAAATAACTGCAATGAATTTCTCGATAAACTTGTCTCTAACATAAGATTAAATTTCCTCCATCCTGAAAGCTCAGTCTAATCTTGCATATGAAACATAATTTTAACAGTCGGTTAATGTACTTTTAGAAACAAATAATATTTCTGTTGTTCATTTTCGTAAAGAAGTGCTTCACCATTTAAATTTCTTTCTTGGCGCCGCTGGATTCGATTAGAAAATGTAGTGGAAAAAATCTGAAGTGTACACCCCATGACTTCCTTCTACGGAATATTAAATTATACGCATCTTCTCTTGCACTTCAATTGAACGTATTGGGTTGAATTACATTTACTTCGCCGATAGCTCATAAACCACAATAGAATAAAAGCACTATTTAAAATTCACTATATTTGTTTACCATGGCGACACTCTGGCGCTAAATTCCCTTAACAGAGTTACATCTCGTTCATTTTATACACTCATGTCCATAAATTAAGGATAATGCAAAATTAGGCAAAGGAAGAGTTAGAAGCAAAACAAATTTCACTTATTTGTAAAGTTTATTTATTAAACAAAATGTAAAGAGCAAAAAAAGATGCTATATATGTTTGATATTATTAAAAAAATTAGCGATTTTTTCTCCCTGGAGCAAATTACAAAAAAAACCTATTTACGAAAAACCAATATTACATGGTTGGTATGATTGTTAATACATTGTATGTCTCCCAGACGATGCAATACAGTCCGTACAACGCCTAGGCATGCTAAGTATCAAATGATCGATATGATCTTGGGGGATATGACACCACTCAAAACGCAATGCTCTCCGAAATTCCGGTAGACATGTAGGAGGAGGTTGACGGGCTGCAACTCGTCGGCCAAGCATGTCTTACACGTGCTCTACTGAATTCAAGTCCGTCGAGAATGCTTTCCAGTCCATACGGGTGATAGCCTCCGATTGAAGGCATTCGCTTACGATGTTTGCACGGTGAGGACGGGTCTTGTCATCCATAAACACAAATTGTGCGCCCGTGGCGCCCCGAAACAAACGTGCATGTTGTTCCAGAATGACGTCCCGATAGATTTGGCTTGTCATGGTTCCAATTTGAACATGCAGGTCAGTTCTGGAAGCTAGAATAATTCCATCCCAAACGAGCACTAATGCACAACCGTAACGGTGTCGTTCAACGATGTTTTCTTGGTGGTAACGGGTTCCTAGAGCTGTGCATATGAAAGTGCGGCCAGAATCAGACTGCAAGCTAAACCTGGGCTCGTCGGAAAACATCGCACAAGCCCACCGTTGCGGTGTCCACAATGCATGCTCTCTACTCAAGGCTAACCGCAGGCGACAGTGAGTTGCAGTAAGTGTAACGCATCTGACAGGTCTACGAGCATATAGACCAATCTGTCCTAAGCGTCTGTACGCAGTCTGCCTTGAAATTGTCGTACCAATGGCTGAAGAGAGCCGACGAGACGGGTCTGAGGCTGTGCTCCGCCTGTTTCTTTTGGCAGTAGCTGCCAAATACCGGTCCTCATTCAGCGTTGTAACTCTGGGGCGACCTGTGCTGTAACGTCTACTCACATTACCATCATCTGGGAATCGTTGCCAAAGCCTGGAGATGACACTCTGGGCAATTCCAAGTTCGTCTGATACTTTCAGTTGGGTACGCCTCCATTCCAGACGGCCGATCGTTCTACCGCGTAAAAAATCATCCAAATACGTCCCTTGTGTCATAAGTATTCGGTTATTGCTCTGAAATGCTTATAAAGCGCCTGCAAACAATTTTACTTCTTTGGCTGTATTCCTTATATATCACTCTCTTACACTCTCGTCATTGTGACGTACCATCGGTGTCATCTGGTTACTTCCTGAAATTTGCATATGATTGTTGAAGATGTGTGTAGTGATTTTACAGGTGATATATTTATTTTAGAGTTCGATTTCCGCGTGACTCCGAATTTTCCTTAATTTATGGACATGAGTGTAACTTAGAATGCACAAAAAGTTATATCTGAGGAATTATCAAATCGTTGCTATATGTTCTATTCAAATACTATAATAAATCTAAAACGAGGTACAAAAGAAATTAAACTAACAAAAAAGAACCAAATTTTCACAGACGATTCAGTATTTCTCATTCAATAAATTGAGTTCTCACTTCTCGGCAAGGCAAAAATGCATAAAATCTCTAAACATTTGTATAAAAAATTAGCAAGTAAATCTTAAACAGTTATTTTTTCGATTAAATTCTAGAATGGATTAAGTGTGATTTAATTCGCAATCCTAAAAGAAGGCATTATCTTTTTTGCTACGAAGCTTAGTTTGTCAAGATTGGCAACAAATCCACTATTCTGGTAAGTTTCAAATGTAAACAAATATGACTGCTATATAGTAAAATAATTAGGCTTAGCCGCACTTGAACAACTTTTAAATTGTTGAGAATTCTACATATATTGCTTGCAGATTTACTAATGGCATAAAAATCTTAACCGGAAGGTGATAACAGCATAATTCAATAATTTTTAAAGCAAAAAATGAGCAATTTACCAACATACAAGAATAAAAAATCTGAGTTTACTGTTGCAACTAAAAAGAGAGGTGCACATCTACATGTTATAGCAGATCTATATGCAAAATTTCAACGTTCAGAGGCTACTTACTTTTTAGTTATGCAAGATATATACCTACAGGCCCTACGAAAAATGCTCTTCAGAATCCATCTTAAATCTATTTACAATTTTTTGGGGAGGAAAGGGTCGTTTATTCTGTTCTTACGTACAGATGTCATGCAAAAATATCGTTAAATTGCATTCGATAGGGTCAAAATGGATATTTTCGTTGAAATATGATAACCGAAATTTTTCGCGATTATAATACTTCCTTTTAAATTCGCACAAGAAAGTAAAACCATTTCGCATTCATAGTGTATCAAACAGAAATTTATATTTATTTAGAATTTATAATGCACGAAACTTATATTACCTTTTAGAATACTTTTAGCCATTTCAAAAATTCAGTATAAGATTCTGTTGCAATTTGTCTGAATTGAACTTCATCATCGCATGACGGATACGGAGATTTAAAAAAGCATCCTTAAAATTGCATCATCATATTTTATTTAAGTTTTATACCCAGAAGTTAGGTCTTATTTTTTTTAATAATATCATTTTATATTTCAATGGATGCCGCAAAGGTTATATTATGTTCAAGTACTTCAGTCATAACCAGTTAATCAATTTTCAGTCTCACTTAAATTTGGTATGCATCTTTAATAAATTAGATTCATTTTAGAATTCCAGAAAATTCGGTTTAATACCGGATTTATGGATATTGCCCGTCGCTGATTTGTCTTTATCGAAATTTTCCGAAGCTTATTTTGAATTTAAACGCTACTGCTTGGTTCAATCTAATGGTTTCTAGAAATATAACATGACTTTCGTTGAATAAGAAAGTGTATAAAGTAAGTTTCCGTTTAATTTTATGTTATAATCAATATATACACTCATGTCCAAAATTATGTTTACATGCATAAATTCACGGATTTCTCAGAGACTATGACTTATAATTTAATGAATTTTCGTGGAATCATACGTAACATGATGACACATAAATGCAAAAGAAAAAATTGAAGATCACCTCGTATGATATAAAATTGTAGCGTGAAACAATAAAAATGGTAATAAAGTGTGACAAAGAGAGTTTAGAAAAAAAGGAATGATTCAAGAAATATAATTAAGTCTTACGAATTTAATATGGAATATAATCTCCCCTGACTTGTACACATATATCACAACGTGTTTTAAGGCTGGAAATAACGTTGTTAACTACAGTTTGGGGAATTAATCTCCACTCTTCCAGCAATGCCCTCTTCAGAGCATTTACATCTCTAGGAGGAGGATGTATACGTGCAATTGCTCTTCCAAGGTAGTCCCATAAGTTCTCTATCGGGTTAAGGTCAGGAGAGTTTGGTGGCCAAGGTATTCGCTTAATGTCTTCACTTTCAAGGAATTCATCAACGAGGTTTGCTCGATGTGGACGGGCATTATCATCCATAAATAAAAAGTCAGGTCCATATGCACCCCTGAAAAGTCTTACATAAGGATCTAAGACCTCATCCCGATATATCTGGCCTGTCACAGATCCGCTGCTGAACACGTGTAGGGGCGTACGT
>KK122173.1:403979-419660 GCA_000611955.2 Stegodyphus mimosarum
ATATTATATTCATTTATATTAGTGATTACAAGAATATTTTAAAGCATTAAGGACATATATATACAATAGAGACGTGTAAAAATAAGGGATACTAGTAAAGCACAAAATATTTCATTTTTTTTACTTCTTTCAAACATTTTTCTGATAGAGGTTTGTTTTAAAACTTAAGTTGCTCCAGAGTAAGTTTTTTTTGTAAATTCTGCAGGGTCATAATCTCTTGCTCTGTGACACCGCTCTGTTGTTCTAAATGTTTTAGGTATTTTTCACCATATTCCAAACTCTCATTAGAAGATATTTTCTCACTCCTATCAAACTCATTATGTGTGTCGGTGTCGGAATCGTTTTCGTGCTGTGGCGAGTTCAAAACAGAGCCAATGATTTCATCATCGGTTATCTGATATGCCAGTGTTGGCTCATCTGAACACATCATATATACTAAAAACCTCTTCTGGGCTATGATCTTTTTTCTGCCACTAACAGAGAATTATTATTATTCGATAATTATGACGTCATTACTGGATAAATATTTTTGCTTCGCTCTTTCATTCTCCATTCTGCGGTTTCTGGAACCTATAAATTCAAAGTTTATATTTTGAGAGGCAGTGCGGATTTCAGGAGTTCGCGGATTTCAGGTCGGTGGATTTTCGGTACTTGACTGCACAATTCTTCTTAACACATATTAGTTACACTGCATTAAAACGGATAATTATCTCACAATAAAAATTTGAAAATAATACAGGAAAGTACACGAGAAGACATATGTCACAGGAAAATTAAGATGCCACGCAGTATGAGATATTTCTCATTTACTCTGCCTGATAAATTGCCAATTCAGAACTGTTTTCACACAGAATTATTAGCGACTATTGTATGTTGACATGACATAATATCTTTAATTCTTGTACTTAAATAATATGTCTCAACAACATACGATTTATAATTCATGAAGGCATTGAAAACGTTTTTCCTAAATCTCATTATATTACAACTTTTATTTCAAGATATTGTTACGAATTTTGTATATAAAAAAATAATTTTAGTGAAATCACAGGTAAAATTGTATCTTTTTTAGCCCAAAGGGGCATTAGACCAGAAGGGTTATTAATCTCGAAACGGCATTATGCGACGAATCGCTATGAACGACTTTGCAAATTGTTGCCACCAGCCGCTCTGTATTATACACTCATGTCCATAAATTAAGGATAATTCGCAGTCACGCGGAAATCGAACTCTAAAATAAATATATCACCTCTAAAATCATTACACACATCTTGAAAAATCATATGCAAATTTCAGGAAGTAACCAGATGACACCGATGGTACGTCACAATGACGAGAGTGTAAGAGAGTGATATATAAGGAATACAGTCAAAGAAGTAAAATTGTTCGCAGGCGCTTTATAAGCATTTCAGTGCAATAACCGAATAGTTATGACACAAAGGACGCATTTGGATGATTTTTTACGTGGTAGAATGATCAACGGTCTGGAATGGGGGCGTACCCAACTCGAAGTATCAGACGAACTTGGAATTGCCCAGAGTCTCATCTCTCATCTCCCGGCTTTGGCAACGATTCCAAGATGATGGTAATGTGAGTAGACATTACAGCACAGGTCGCTCCAGAGTTACAACGCCGAATGAGGACCGGCAGTTACTATCAAAAGAAACAGGCGGAGCACAGCCTCAGACCTGTCTCGTCAGCTCTCTTCAGCCACTGGTACGACAATTTCAAGGCCGACCGTGTACAGACGCTTAGGGCAGATTGCTCTATATGCTCGTAGACCTGTCCGATGCGTTCCACTTACTGCAACTCGCTGTCGCCTGCGGTTAGCCTGGAGTAGAGAAGTAGAGAGCATGCATTGTGGACACCGCAACAGGGAGCTTGTGTGATGTTTTTCGACGAGTCCAGGTTTAGCTTGCAGTCTGATTCTCGCCGAACTTTCATACGGAGAGCTCCAGGTACCCGTTACCACCAAGAAAACATCATTGAACGACACCGTTACGGTGGTTCAGGAGTGCTCGTTTGGTGTGGAATTATTCTGCGTTCCAGAACTGATCTGCGTGTTCAAATTGGAACCATGACAAGCCAAATCTATGGGACGTCCTTCTGGAACAACATGTACGTTTGTTTCGGGGCACCATGCGCGCACAATTTGTGTTTATGGTTGACAACGCCCGTCCTCACCGTGCAAACATCGTAAGCGAATGCCTTCAATCGAAAGATATCACCCGTATGGACTGGCCAGCATTCTCATCTGACTCGAATCCAGTAGAGCACGTGTGGGACATGCTTGGCCGACGAGTTGCAGCCCGTCAACCTCCTCCTACATGTCTACCGGAACTTCGGAGAGCATTGCTTTTTGAGTGGTGTCATATCCCCCAAGATCAGATCGATAATTTGATACTCAGCATGCCTAGGCGTTGTACGGACTGTATTGCATCGTCTGGGAGACATACAATGTATTAACACTCATACCAACCATGTAATATTGTTTTTTGTAAATAGGTTTTTTTTGTAATTTGCTCCAGGGAGAAAAAATTCGTTGATTTTTTTAATAATATCAAACATATAGCATCTTTTTTTGCTCTTTACCTTCTGTTTAATAAATAAGCTTTACAAATAAGTGAAATTTGTTTTGCTTCTAACTCTTCCTTTGCCTGATTTTGCATTATTCTTAATTTATGGACATGAGTGTATTTAAAGAAATTAAATAATGAAGAATCGAAATGAAAATATGTATGTTTGTCGCATTGTGAGAAAATAATACCAAGAAACATAAATTATGAATAACATTGCCCTCCACCCAAATATGGGCATCTGGAAGCCCAAATCTTGAATTTCGAATTTGTTTTACTATCTATTTCATGTTTTTTAAACTTTAGATTAACAAACTCAATGATTTCAAAGTGAATAGTGGCAACATAATGTAAGGAATAAAACTTTATTTATATCCAGCGCGCAAGACTGTTTCTCGGAAATTCTAAAGATACCCTGTTTTTAAATATTTTATGATTTTGCTGTTGAATCAAATTTAATGTGACGTAAGCACGAAGAATGAGAAATTTAATAAATAAAATAAACATACAAACATTAATAACAAAAAGACAAAAAAGAAGTTTTGTAAAGTCATCATAGTAAGAACACTGAACTTTGATATGTTGTATTGAGAATAAACCGAAACAAGGAGAAAAATTTATGCCAACACTTGAAAAGCCGTACTGAGAATTCGAAACGTATACCGCTACTCTGTTTTTAAATTTTTTAATTTTGCTGTTGAACGGTATATGGCGCAAGTGCGAAGAAAATGATGCTTAATAATAAAGCTAAAAAGACAAAAAAATGGGTTGGCAAAAGTAAGTGTAGCAACAGACTGGTAGATTGCTAGGTCAGCGAGAATGTAAGAAACCTTAACAAACCTTTTCGGGCAAAAGTTAAAATTCGAAACTTTTAAGATTTTTTAAGGTAGTTTAGTATTTTAATTTTTTTTTCAATTAAAAGCTTCCTGCGTCCTTCTTCCCATATTATTTTACTTCTCGACCAAGTAACTCCAGATATAACGCGAAAATGTTGAGAGTTCGATACGTGATATTCTATTTTATTCCAGTTGTTGCTTTACTATCGTCAGAACAAAAAACCCCTTTAACACGTTCGATTCAAACTTTTTTTCTTTCTCACACGAATTTTTTTTTTCGGAGGATAAAAAAAAAGATAGAGATTGAGATTTTGGTTTCGATGATTTCTTGAATTGGACAAAACATAAAAAAAAAGGTTTTTTTTTTTTGAGGGGCGGTGTAGTATAGAAGTAAAACCTGAAAACGAAAACTAAAAAATGAAGAATGTGATTTATTTCTTTGAAGAAATGTTTGCAGAAATCCAATTAAAGTGGAGATGAGAATGATTTTTACCTTTTTTTTCGTTTGAAGTTCAGATGTATTTTATGCCATTAGAAGGACAAATATACTTAGTAGAATATGTTTGACATTATAGCACATTTGTATTTTAAAATAAAAATAAGTGTAGTACCTTTTTGTAATGCGTCTTAATTTAAATTAATGCTAAAATATATTTAAATAAAAACGTACTTTGAAGTTATGAAGCAAAATAGCTTTCGATTTAACTCTTTCACGCAATATATTACCGAACTCAAGATTACTTAATTTGTTTAATTTTGCATTTTCTTATCGCCATGTTTTTCAGCTCTAGTAAATTTTTTCTTTCCTGCACATTTCCCCTCCCCCCAGCGTTATTTCGAAACAAAGACGACTTCTGCACGGTGATGCACAGCGTCGCATGTTCATTACTTCCTTGTACGAAATAAAAAGGAAGTATTGTAATGGGAAAAACTTCGGGTACCATATTTCAACGAAAATATCCATTTCGATCGCTATTGAATGCAATTTAACGACGTTTTTTAGTGACATCCGTACGTAAGGACAGAATAAAAGACTCTTTTTCCCCAAAAATAATTATACATGTGATTTAATATGGATTCTGAAAAGATTTTTTTCTGGCGTCTGTGAGTACGTACGTATGTATCTCACATAACTCAAAAACGACTATCCTCAGAGAGTTGAAATGTTGTATATAGGGCGCCTATAACATGTAGATGTGCACCTCGCATTTTGGTTCCAATCGGCCGCACCAAAAGTATATATATATATATATATCCACTCTGTTACTCGGCTCAGCGAATTCAGTTTCTTTTTCGTTATAAGTTTGTAAATCGTGGATTTTTTTGCTTTTAAAATGATTGAATTAAGTTGTTCTTATCTTTCGGTTAAGAATTTTATGTCCTTAGTTAACCTGCATGCAATAATTGGGGAATTATCAACAATTTAAAAGTCCCTTAAGTGCAGCTAAGCCGAATTCTTGGTTATGATAGCGGACATATTTGTTTACATTTCAAGCATAACAGTAACGCCTTCTTTTATTATTGCGAGTTAAATTATGCTAGATTTATTCTGGAATTATCATTTAAATTATTAGCTGGTTTTTGCGTATTAATTGTAATTTTAATTTCAAAAATTGTTTTTTAATTGTTTTAACTGTACTTCGTATTTTATGTTTTTCTATATCCTTCAGTTTTTAATGAAAATACCTTGAATTCTTATGCATTTTTGCCTTACCGAGAAGTGAGAACTGAATTAGCAGAGCATGCGCATTAGGTAAGCGGCGCCGAATCGTCTGCGAAAAACCGTTTCTTTTTTATTTGTTTAACTTCTTTTACACATAGTTTTAGATTTATTAGAGTAATTGAATAGAACTTGCGGTAATTTTTGAGATGCTATAATGTTTGCTCACTCTGAGTTATAAAATGAATGAGATGTAAATCTGCTAAGTGAACCTAGCGCCGAAGTGGCGCTATAGTAAACAAATACAGCGAACTTTAAAGAGTGTATTTATTCTGTTGTGGTTTATGAGTTACCGACGAAGCAGATTTGATTCAAACTTCTTTACTAAATAATTCAATATGTTTAAATGAAATGCAGGAAAATTGCGTGTAATTTAATATTCCGTATAAGGAAGTCATGTGATGTAAACATCAGATTTTTTTTTAATGCGTGTGTATACTGGAACGAGGAGCTTGGCGCATTACCGCAGGGAAAAAGGCTGCTACGTAAAGTAAGTTTCCCCACCTTAAATAAGTTGATTCCGTTTGTTATTTTTTTTTTCTGGTGGACAAAATGATACTGTTATCTGAAAGTTAATATCTATCTAACAGAATATTAAACCGCATTAACACACAGAACACAAAGAGCATAACTAACAGAAAACAAATGTTGTCAGTTCACATCTTGAAGCCTGCAGTTTAAAACTAAAACTTAAATTGGCATTATGCGAAGACGGACATTGTGTTATGAATACCAGTGAAGAGCGTTAACATTATCATGTGGAACACAAAGGCAACGCGTTCAACTTCCAAATCATTTTTACTTCCTTGTACGAAGTAAAAAGGAAGTATTGTAATCGCGAAAAATTTCGCGTATCATATTTCAAAGAAAGTATCCATTTAGACCGCTATCGAATGTTTTTGCGTAACTTCCGTACGTAAGAACTGAATAAAGGATTCTTTTTTTCCAAAAAATTATAAAACTGATTTAAAATGGATTCTGAACAGTTTTTTATGGCAGCGGTACGTACGGACGTATGTATATATCTCGCATAACTCATAGTCTCAGAACGTTGAACTTTTGTACGTAGAACTGCTATAACATGTAAATGTGCACCTCCTACTTCGGTTGCAATCGGCCGCACCAAAAGTATATATATATATACTCCACTGGGTTATTCGGCTCAGTAAGCTCAGATTCTTTGTTCTTACATGCTGGTAAATTATGCATTTTTTGCTTTAAAAATGATTGAATTATGTTGTTCGTACCTTCCGGTTAAGACTTTTATGCCTTCAGTAAATCTACATGCAATATTTGTAGAATTATCAACGATTTAAAAGTGTTTAAGTGCGGCTAAGCCTAATCATTTTTCGCATGGCAGCCATATTTGCTTGCATTTGAAACTTAGGAGAATAGTGGATATTTTTGCGAATCTAGAGAAACTAAGCTTCGCGACAACAAAGATAGCGCCTTCTTTTTTATTGCGAATTAAATCATGCATAATCCATTCTAAAATTCATTCGATATAGGAAATAAGTGCTTAAGATTTACTTCGTAATTTTTAATATAGATATTTTCAGTTTTTATGCATTTTTGTTTCGTCCCGAAGTGAGAACTGAATTAATTGAATGCGAAATACTGAATCGTCTGTGAGAAACTTTTTGTTTAATTTCTTTTACACATAATTTTAGATTTATTATAGTCTTTGAATAAAGCATGTGGCAGCGATTAGCTAATTCTTCAGATGATATGCATAATTTTTGTGCATTCTCAGTTATAAAATGAATGAGATGTAACGCTTGTTAAATGAACCTACCGCTAGGGTGTTGCTATGGTAAACAAATATACTGAGTTTTAAAGAGTGCATTTATTCTACTGTGGTTTATGCGCTGCCGATGAAGTAGATTTAATTCAATTCAGTAAGTTTTAATGAAACGCAAAATGCGTATAATTTAATATTGCGTACAAGGAAGTCATATGGTGTGTTATACATCAGATTTTTTTACTTAACATTAAGTAAACTGATATGTCGGTTTTTTGTTATTTATTTCCCCATAATTACATAACCCTAAGTTGCATCTCTTCTGTATTATTATTTTGCTTTATTTAATGCAAATTATTTAACTTTATAGACTTATAATCAAGAATTATATGCATACCAATAAAATCGTTGTTGCATAGTTAACGACAAATTTACGAAGATATTACTATGCAATAATTAAGGAATAATTTAACAAATTTAAACAAAAATTAAATGTTTTCGGGAACTGTTTAATAACTAAGTATTTATATTAATTGCTTTAAAATTTTCCCTATCCTTAATACTTCGGTTAAGTAATTTAGGATTTAAATTTTTACTAACGAAAGTACGCTTTCTATCATTTTTAATTAACACATCGCATTCTGATAAATTTAATTGCTTGCCTCATTCCACCACCACCCCCTTTACGTTTTGACGAAACTATTTCTTGCAAAAAACGACAGGAAAAGTAAAAATTTGAATCGATGTAAAATTGCTAGATGCTAATGCAAGAAAAAAATTTGAAAAAAGAATTATCGAGCAATGAAAGAAAAAGTCATAGCATTGAAAATGTGTTTTTCAAGATTTCTATAATAAAAAGTGTTTTTGTTCATGATAATAGTTGCTATATTTCGTTAAATTCCATTATAAAAGGGTGGTTATACCAAAGTGAATATTCGTTGTCTATTCATACTAATTTAACATACATTAGGACTGACTGCCAAAATAACGTTTTTTTTAATAGAACAGTTTGATATTGCTCTTCCCTTGTCTGATAACAAGGCATAAATATCATTCTGCACTTTAGAGAGTTGAGGAATGATTAAGTTAGAGAGTGAAGACGTATTTAAGAAATACCACAATCGAGTATAGATTAAAAGAAATTGCTCACTTTTCAAATTGTTGCCACCAACTATTAGAGCCCAGCATTATATTTAAAGAAATTAATTTGTAGGACCGTCTGGTTTATCGTGTAGTGTAATAGCTGAGATGCGTGTAAAAACCCCACAGGAGAAGGGTGAAAAGAGCCCTTTATTAACTCTTTTAAAATTCACAATGCGTCGACTTGACGCTAACACACTACGCCTCACTCCGACGATAACTCAAATAGCAAGGACTAAATTAAAAAATTGAAGATATTAACAAATAGTAGAATTACGCTACAGGGTTCAGAATATCCTGCTTCCTAAAAGAGAGTTCAAAATCTGGTGACAGCAAAGCAATAGCTGATACACCACAAGCGATAAATGCTAAGCAGAAGCTAACGTTACAAAAGCACGGTGTTCGCCCATACTCTCTCGAATCTTCGCCGAGCGTGCTAACCACTACACCACGGACGCATGCCAGGAAGGCGGGAGAAATACCTTATATACTCCTCCTTTTAAAGGGCGACTAGGGGATTACCAAACCCAATCGCCAAATCCTGGTGGTGGAGAATCACCATCCAGTAATTTTTGTTCGGGCGCCATAGTACAGACATTATGTATTTTTTTTTAAAGATATGAAAAATGAGCAATGCCCTCACCGGGACTCGAACCACGGACTTCTCGAATATGCGTCGAGCGTGCTGACCACTACACCACGAAGGCATATGAAGAAGGCGAGAGAAATAGCTTATAAAATAATGAAGAATCTGCATGTCAAATTTTGAATAATGTAGTCCTCCACTCGAATATGGGCATCTGGAATCCCAAATTTCGAATTTGGAATTTGTTTTATTATCTATTTCATATTTTGCAAAACTTAAAAAACGAATTTTTGATTAACAAACTCAGCGATTTCAAAGCGTTTCATTAACATCGCGTGCATCTTCAAGCAGAGATATTTTATGCGCTAGGTTTCTTTGCATTTCTTACTGGTGTTATGTTGGTAGCTTAGCAACGCAAAGACGTTACAATACCTAAGGCGTTACCGTGCGTCGAACGACTTTGCATGTTCGCATCACTTTTCAAATCCTGTTTTGAATCCTCCGAGAAAAAAAAAAAAAAAAAAAAAAACGCTCTTAGGCTTTATATAAAATCTAAAAGCTTTCAGAACTTTATTTTTAACCGAAAAATTATTCGTTCTAACTGCAATGAGTGGTAGATTTTTCAAAGTCAGAGAATGTGGGAAATCAACTGTGGTTTCGGTGAGAATGAGGTGCTTCTTTGCAAAAGAAAAGAATCAGCATATAAAAAAGATTTTAGTTTTAAAACAATAACTAATTTTATTTAATTCATTCATAAAAATATTGACTCAATAACTATTACCTTTTTACCTAATTCAGTAATTTAGCAAATTAAATTATTTAAGTATTTAAACGTCAGTTGAAAGCAATTACTGTTTAAATTATTTTACTATTATAATTTACAATAATGCAAAGTATAGTAGACTATGTTGTGATTACACATTTTGTTAAAAGGTAAAATAAATATCGGGTTGTATCGAAAGTTAAAAGACACAGCAAATATCGTTCACGTTGGTGTGTTTAATCATATTTTGTCAAATGATTTTTGGCATTTGAAACAGTCTTGCTTTAGAGCACTTATAAATTAATTTCTCCCTCGTTTCGGTATGCCTTCGTAGTTAACAGACAGCACCCTCGACGCATATTCGAAAGATCCAGGGTTGGAGTCTCGGCAAGGGCCCTGTTCATTTTTCACATCTCCTGCTTCCAAAAACTCCTCATATCGCGACACACTGTGTTGTGAAATTAAACAAAAATATCGTTGCTTTTAAGTACAAGGTGTCTGAAATGGAACTATCATGCTACCAAGTTAGAACCATTATTTACTTCCATTTCTGCTGCAAAAAACCAGCTACAGAAGGTCACAAAATCACGTGTGCAGCTTTAGGTAATAATGTTGTATCACATAACACTGTAAGGGTTTGGTACCGGAAGTTCAAAAACAAGGACTATGACATTCAAAAAACAGACTGCTCTAGACGGCTTACAGATGTCGATGAGGCTCGCCTGCGAGACCTCGTAGAAGAAGATACAAGTACGTCAGTACGCACGCACGTGGGAGCTTGCTAAGGAGTTAGACATTGCTATGTCTATTAGTCGTACTATGCATCGCATAAACGTGACGTACAAGTTATTGTAAATCGTCGAGGACCGCATGAGCTGGTTCGAGCAGATAAGGACAGACGTGTTCGCACCCTCACTAATCTGCTCGGATATCAACGCAGGGACAAACTTCTGGACCGGATCATCACTTGTGATGATAAGTGGATTTACTTCAACAACACAGGTCGAAAAGAGGGTTCCGTCTGCACCCGGTGAGCTCATCGACAGCGTCGCAAATAGCAGTTTGACTAACAAAAAGATCATGCTTTGTATCTGGTGGAATTCCGTGGTGTTATCTACCTAGAAAAAGGCTAAACTTTCGACAGTAAGACGTACAGCGAAATGCTAGTACATGCTGAGGCTGCTATCAAGGAAAAATGCCGAATTGAGTTCCGGCGCAAAAAAGGTTATGTTCCATCAAGATAGTGCAAAACCACATGTGTCTGTATTCACCAGCTGGATTCTACACGGACTCGAAAGGGATCTTTTGTCACATCCACCATATAGCCCCAACATCTCTCGTTCAGAATTCTACATTTTTTCTACAGTCTTTTACATTTGCAGCTACATCTTGCTGATACCATTTTCCACTCTGCACAGGATGTCCGAAATGAGGATGGTATGTTTTTAGACTCGCGGCCACCATGTTTCTGACCCGAAGGCTTTGAAAAACTACCAAAACGTTGGCAAAAAATCATAGATTTGGGTGATAATTATTACCAGCACTAAAACGTACTGCTTTCATATTCACTTTTTTTCTAACTTTATTAAAGATGTTCTTTGGCTGAAAACATTCGTCACAACCATATACATATTAAAAGAGTAAAATAAATAATCAAATAATTAAAATAAGAAGGATTTTAAGCAGCTTCTAACGAAATAATATTCTTCTTAAATGATTAATCTTATTCATTCAAAATGTTGAATGTCTTAATATCTTAAAGTTATGTAACTTACCAAAATCCTCGAAATGGGCAGGAAATTCAAAAAGTTCTATTTATATGTCAAAACTTTAATTTTAATGCAATAATTTAGATTCCTTAAGAATGAGACATTCTACCTTGATATTCGATATGTAAATATTTATAGGAATTTCGAATCCTAATAGAATTAAACAGTACCAGTCGAGTGCAGTGCGATAAAAAGCTGCAAATTTTATAAAAAGAATCGCTTTAGTTTAAACAAAAGGCTTTTGTAAATACTACTTTCGTTCTTCAAAAACATTCGATTAAATATTTTAAATAGCTTTATTTTGGTTGAACAGAGCATGAAATATGTTATAAAGCATCTTTTCGGAAAAAGTAAAGATAACACAGATACATATTTTATGCAAAACCCGCTTTCATCAGTTCCATGGATTTAAGCTTATGTTTTTTTAATATTTTTTCCTTCTCATAGTAGAAAATTTATTCAAATGCTTCGAAAACCGCAGAAGCCATTTTTTTTCCTTCTTCTTTGTTACTGAAGGATAACTGTCACTCTTAAAAACTTCACATAGCTCTTTCTTTTCGCAAAGTTTTGTATTTTTACCGTTCTTGACCTGGAGGCTTTTATTTGGGGCTGGATAACAGCAAACTGCGATTCCTTCTTAAAGCGAAACATATGCAAATATTTTCTCAGCCATTCCTTAGTACTTCGGGGTTCGGAATGTACTTTAAAACTTTTATCTTCCAAAACTACACACGCGCACCTGGGTATGTTACATTGAATATTCCATGTTAATTTGCTCCGCAGCGTATGCAATTTAATTTCTTTTTAACGTAATACCTACGGAAAGAAGAATAGCTCCCTGGAAATCTAAACTGTAAGTAAATACTACTTTGTTTTGCCCCTGTTGAAGAATATATTTTGTTTCCCTTCCACAAACCTAATTTTCGAAACAAGAAAATCAGTTCAAGAATTTTTTTCACAAAGTTTGAAATTAGTTTGAATTTGAATCTTTTTTTTATTTAAATAATGAAAGTGGTGGTATATTACCACAAGAATAATAAAGATTGATAAAAAATTGGCAAATCAGGTTAGGTTAGGTTAGGTTATTCAAATTATGGCAAAGCACACGAGGGCTATCTGCCTAAGGGGAGGGATGCCTTCGCGGAGGACTTTCTAAGGAAAACTGGCTCGTATACACGTTACACATGGGGAAAACCACGAAAACGCCCATTCAGCCAGCCCATTCGCGGGATTCGAACCTCGGACCGAGCTACCAGTGTTCAGCGTCTTTACCGCTCGGCCGCTGGTGGGCCAATTGGCAAATCAGAAATTCAAACTTCATTTTAGAACACAGCGCTGTACGTGATAAATATAAATGTTTTCATTCATTGCTATATACAACAGCAAAAAATAGCAGCCGAGCGGTAAAATCGCTGAACTATGGTAGTTTCCACCTGGGCTCAATTCCAGGTGAACGGAGTAGATGCACGGGAGTTTTCGTAGTGTTCCTCCCATCGTCGTCCCCGATGCATCTTGGGTAAATTTATCGATAATGCGACACATAAATGACCGATGGGTTCCACCATAATACAGTCGAATGCTTATATAACAAGTGTCAGCCGTTAGATTTTAAAAGATATGTTTTGAAACATGTTAGAGAAATAAAGTCTTTTGAAAGTCAACATCAAGTAACTTTGTAAGGTTTTAGTTAAACTAACAAAGTTTTATTTTAATTTAAATCTTTCTATCCCTTCTCATTTTCAACTTCCCGTTAGAAGAAGCGCGCGTTTTCAGCTTTATGCTAATTTGAAGTGGAGCCAACGACTATTTAAACGAAAGGTAGAAACGTCTCAGTGTGAGAGAGCTTTTAGACGTGATTGCTTATTGAAATAAATCCAAGTGCGTCAGTATTAGTAAATCTTGCTACGCACCATTTAGTTAGAGGTCAACCTCGCATTATAAGCTTTGTGAGCGACGACTATTTACTTTCTATTTAACTTTAGTTTTAAATTTATCTGATTGTTCATTTTAGACTCAAGTGTGGTCTTTTACTTTCTGTATCCCTCCCGAGTTGGGAAGTGGTTTGTAAATAATAGTGATTCAATAAAAGATGATCTTAAATCCCTTTCAAGTGCAGTTCTTCTACCACTGAATCACAGTATCTACCACCGAACATAGCTGCATTCAGCTCCCTGTTCCAGATCAGGACTTTAAGCTCTCACGAAGATGTTTTCAAAGAATACGCATCGAGCACTCAGTCCTGACAACTTTAAAAAGAATGCTTAAAATTAATAGGAGTCTTCTTTCAGTGTTTTCAAATGCATTTATGTAAATACATTTAATTATAAGTATGAATAATTCATGATGTTTGTTTTTTCATACAAGATGAAAATAGCATCATGCGCTAATTTCGTGTATTCCAGCATTCCACTTCATGAGCGAAATATTTTACAAACCTAAATGAACAATAAATTTTTAGCTTTCGCATTCTCATAATAAAATTTTTCTTAATATGTATTACTGTTTGGTACTTTATTTGGCAATATTGGCCTTAGTATCTCTCAAAGATGTGCATGAATTTGTAGAACCTTCTGGTCTACGTTGCAGTGTAATAGCTGAGATATCAGTAGAAACCACAGAGGAGAAGGGTTAAAGAACCCTATATTAACTCTTAAAATTCACAATGCCTCGACTTGACGCTCATACACTACGCCTCACTCGGGCAGTAACTCAAATAACAAGAACTAAACTAAAAAACCTCGAAAATATCTGCAGGGCTCAGACTATCTTGTTTCCTAAAAGAAGCGTTGAAAATCTAGTAGCAGCAAAGTAATAGCTGTTACGCCACGTTAACCAGCGATAAATGCCAAGCAGAAGCTCACGTTACAAAAGCACAGTGTTGGCCCACGCTTGCTAACTTTCCCTTCCAGAACTTCGTATTTAAGCCTTTTCTCCTCAAGGTAAAATTTGCATTACTTCACGCACGCTATCTAATTTAAATATTCTGGCATTGAGAATTAGGGAAAATGAAGGCTTATAGGAAAGTACGTAAAATTAAATTAAATTAGTTATTTAAAATAAATACTCTTTTCTGTTCCAATGGCGGGCCCTCGGCCGACTTCGGCTTGGCCACTACTAAGGCCAGAAGTGATGCTGTGTTGTTGTTGTGTCCATTACCACATGGAAGAATGATTGCCAGAGCCTACTCCGAAGAGAGGTTGGACTTCTATTTTCCACCCCCAATTTTGTTGGAGAGCACCCCGGGGAGGGAATCCAGGGGTCTCCCACCCCTCTCCTCTCCCACCAATCCACACGAGAGGACTTTCGGCTCGCCGCATATTTAAAGTGCCGCACCGACACTATACATTTACAAACATCCATGTCTTCTCCGGGATTCGAACCCGGGCCCTTCGGTACCGTACTAGGCTCCCCTAACCACTATACCATATGGGCGACGCCAGAAGTGATGGTCACTTTATTATGGAGGCAACTAATAGGTGGGCCACTTTTGCTTCCTATGAACGGACGGACAGTTACTGCCATGCCTTCTCCGAGATTCGAACCCAGGCCCTTTGGTATCGTAGCCGGCTCCCCTAACCACTATATCATCTGGGTGGCGTTTTTAAAATAAATATAAATTCCTACAAACTGACCAAAAGTACAAGAAACACATAACTTGATATTACTAATTGAATCACCTATATTTTTTCCGTTCAAAAAGTGGAATCTACAGCACGTTTCTTTTTTATATGTATTTTATATTATTATGAGATTCTTAAGTCTTTTCAGGGCATGCAATCCATCGACGCATTATCTGTCCGAGTCCTTCAACTAAGCAAATGCTTTCGCTCTTCAAAGACAACGTTTCGAGTCCAAAGAGCTATTAGCCTTATCAATAGCTCAGTACCGTTCCAGGAGTATTGGAGGTTCGATTTTCAAGTAAAGCGATGTAAATGGCGTCTCATTTGCCTGAAGTGTAATGAGTGAGGAACACAATGGGGGTCTTGAAGTCAAATGAACTCTGGAATAGGTCGGAGATAGTAAAGATAAATGTAGTGTCCAATCCTTAATGGAGAGCGCAAGGATAAATTGAAATTCGTGTCTGTAAGTAGTTGTCTACGGGTAAATGGGACGGTTAGGATGCGATTAAAACTTTAGATAAAGTCATACACATTCTGAGGACTTCCGTCAGAATCTTTTTAATGAAAATGCAATAAATATACCTGGAAGGAATCAAGACTAAGATAAAATAAGTCAATATGAATTACCCATTTAGAGTACATAAATAAAAGATTCTAAATGATCAAAATGTAAATTGAAAGTTAAGGTTTTAAAACATAATATATAGATAGAAGGTTTCAAAACATAATATACATCATTAATTATACTATTAAAAATCTCTGCGCGTCTGTCTGTTTGCTTGTGGCATTTTCTCCTCCGAAACGGCGTGGAGTTGAGTTTCGAGAGAGGTATCTCCCCCGGATTCCCACTTTCCCGGAGCTGGCCCACTGGGTTCTTCAGCCTATAGAGTCTCGTCGATTGAATAAAAAAATATAGATAAATATTCCATC
>KK122173.1:419702-449413 GCA_000611955.2 Stegodyphus mimosarum
ATATATATATAGAAAGTCTGTGTGTGTTTGTTTGCTAATAACTCAATCACTACTACAGCTTTCGTCACCAAATTTTCTACCATTCTTTTCTGGTTCCTGAGAAAGGTCGACGTCTACTTTTTTCAAATAAAAAAGTAGCTAAAATCAGAGATATTAATTAAAACTCTGAAAATGCTAATTTTGCCGTCATTTTTCCGAGTGGCAACAGTCTCGCACGCTGGAGATGAAAATCTGCTTTATTTCGAGAAGTGTTGCCACTGTTCGTCACCAAATTTTCTACCATTCTTTTCTGGTTCCTGAGAAAGGTCGACGTCTACTTTTTTCAAATAAAAAAGTAGCTAAAATCAGAGATATTAATTAAAACTCTGAAAATGCTAATTTTGCCGTCATTTTTCCGAGTGGCAACAGTCTCGCACGCTGGAGATGAAAATCTGCTTTATTTCGAGAAGTGTTGCCACTGTTCGCTGTCAAATCGTAGAGTTTGTTAATAAAACATTTCTAAATTTCACAAGGAAGTAAAAGTAACATTGCCAAACATTAAATACATTACTCCCGATTCCAAACATTCGTGGGAAGCCATTTCGACCATTCTCATTTTCGTACGGCTTTAATTAGGGAAAATATTAATTAAAAAACCAGAAATCATTAAATTTCACGCTCACGTGTCTGAGTGGCAACAGTCTCGCACCCTGGAGATAAAAGTATGCTTTATTTCGAGAAGTGTTGCAACAGCTCGCTTTCAAATCGTAAAGTTTACGAACCAAAAATTTGTAAGTTTTTGCAAAATATGAAATAAAAATAGCATCTCCAAACATTAAATCTTATTATTATATAATGTCACATTCTGACGTCGAAGAAAGCACGCGATTGCGGTGTGACCTTATGAAAAACTGAAATCACCAAGGTGCCATTTTACAGGAAAGAATTTCATAATTTAATCACCTGATGTGAACATATTGTAAAGATGAAGAATAGAGAAGTCTCGTCTTTAATAAGTGATCGTTAAAATTCTGTATCATTTAGAAATTTAATTATTCTTGCAAAAACACTAAGTGTGGTCCTTCTACAGCTGTAACTCAATTTTTATTCTTAGCTGATATTGTTTTTTGTATTCTTTAGTAGTTTTAATTGTTATTTTCAGAGAAAAAGTGTTTTCGTGTCAAATTGCATACCTAAAATACGTTAGAAATTTATTTATGTGAAACTCGGCATATAGAGTGTGTAATACAAGAAATGTAACCATTATATTACTTTAGAAGCACCATTTGTATTTTGTCCCCAACTTCTGGTTTAAGGACATAGGAAAATAACTGAATATATGTTTCTCAAGGCCATGTTATGATCAAAAGCATTTACCCGTACTCCTCAGCCGAGATTGTGACTGAAGTGACTGGGTTCAAATCCAGAATGCATGGATGCTTGTAAATGGATAGTGTCTGTGCGCCATTCTAAATATGAAGCGAGACGGAAATTCTTATGAAATGTTGCTGGTAGGAGAGAGAGTCGGGACACTCACGGACCCCTCTCTCCGGGGCGCTTTCCATCAAAATTGGGGGCGAAACTGGGCAAAGTCCTACTATTAACTCTATGTGTTCAATCCTCTTGCCAAATACAGGCGCAATCTTGCACTCCTCGCCACAATAAATTTCTTGGGCTTCATCAGCTGTTACTGTCAAACAAGTGAGATAGGTCAAAATAACACAACATCAACCCTTTACAAATGTAAAATATTTTTTGCATATGTGCTTCTCCAAAATAGCTATGTACGAGAGCTAGAAGAATGTAGATTTCCATCCCATAAAGCCTTGTACCTCACTTTCGTACGGCCCTGACGGACTGACGAGGAGAAATTTTGCTTGTAAACAATGTTTTTCTGTAAACTATTAGGCCTTAAAGCAGTTTATATCGTAAAGGCTTTAGGGTAGTTCAAACTATTTGCGATTTCGTAAATAATCTGAGATATTATCTACCCATTTTATTGTTAATGCGTGAATTGAAATTTCTTTAGAGAATAGCGAAGAATGATCGTCGCCGTCGTTATCCATAACATTACCTTGCTAAATTTATAGATGTATACTTCATTTAAATAATTTTCAGAGGTTATGTTATAAGGTATTCCTGCCGCATTTTTCGCATGACTTCAAGGTGTGGTCCGACGCGAGAGGTCCCTGCTTCAATTCTCGGAAAAGGCGTTGCTCAATTTTCCTTCTTCTGCTTCCAGAAAATCCTAATGTATTAAATTTGTTAAATTAATTAAACCTTTTACCCCTTGTTAATTAAAACCCAGGATTTTTTCCCGGCGAGAACATTGCTCATTTTTCATGTCTTCTGCCTCTAAAAATGCCTAGTGTCTCTACACTGGGGTCCAAACTACAAAGGTGGTGGATGATGATTCTCCACCACCGGGATTTAGCGATTGGGTGCCCAAACCCCAGCCGCATTTTAAAAAGGGGTTATAGAAGGTATTTCTTCCGCTTTCTTCGCATGCCTTCGTGGTGTAGTGGTCAGCCCACTCGAAGCGTAACCGAGAGGTCCGTGGTTCGATTCCCGGCGAAGGCGTCACTCATTTTTCAATATTTCTGCTTCAAATACCTAATTCCTCTACAATGTGAAAATTCAAGGAATCTAACAGAATTATTACACGTAATTATAATGCATTCAAATATCATACCAACTCATTTTAGATTAACTCCTTCCCCTTCTGCTTCCGCATGCTCGTTACATAATATTTCGTAAGTGAAGATGAAAACACAGGCGGAAAATTCATTTTGGACTTAAAATGCTCGTCAGTTCATAGCCCTGGCACACAATGTATGTTTTTTCTTGAAGCATTACTTATTCAATATATTTTAATCCTATCGTATAATTCGGAGAGGACCCGGCAATGATAAACTCGGGACAAGAGATCTTTCTTACTATACATCAACAACCATAAATCCTTTTATGAGGCTAACACGACCTCAGCAGATATTCAAAAAGCACAGCACATAGTCGTTTCGCGGTCAATATAAAGGATTTCTGCAGTGGAAATATTTTCCAAAACTTTCGTATAACTCTTTTATGCTCCATAAAAACATTTACTGAGAGCTACTTAGTCATAAAAGGATAAATTCTAGCTCAAAAATGTTTCATTTATACATCTTTGTGTTTGCTTATAAGTCCTACTCAAGCACTTAAAAGAAGCTTTTTCTGCCTTTGAGTAAAGCAGAAATGAAGTAAAAGACAATGTTACTTACTCAAAGAAAGATGTTATTTGCATTATCATAAATTCAAATGCACCCATCTTTCTCCTTTCAAGAGTCAACAATTTCTGAAGACAAGCTTTAGTATCGCTTGTTTCATACAGCTAACGAAGACTCATTTTACATTCAGGAGAAAAATGCATGTACACTGCGAAAAAAAATGGGACAATTTTATATCTCCCCCTCTAATGGGTCGATTGATGAAATTCAAATTACTTATTTCATGTCTGGAAAGCGCGACTTCAGATTCGTATTAGATTTATATACAGCATTGTTCTAACTTAGGTATTCTAACAGAAAATGGGACTTTTTCTGAAATAACATGCCAATTTTTTATTCCATATTTCGATTCTACGACTCAACTTATGCCTAAACACTAAATGTTGTGAAATTTAGTGCGAAATTTACGGAGAAATTCAAAAATTTAACTTGGCGAAATTTTTTTTTAGTTTCCGCCAAGAATAATTCATTTGGCAAACTTCTTAATAAATGGCAACCTATTTTCCTACCCCTTCCATTGTGCAGGACTGGAAAAAAAAGTCACATTTTTCCTATCTTTATACGTTGCGGATGAGTTGAAAAAAAGTCACATCATTCCTACTTTCAAATAATTTTAACAAAGAGAATAAAACCACATTTTCGTTATTATCGCTTTCAACAAACATGCCAAATTTCAAAACGCGCAAATATATAAATTCACGTATATCTTCGGAAAGTTTAAATAAAAAGCTCTAATTTTTTGCAGATATGCTTAGAAATACTCCTACTTTAAGACGATTGTAAAAATGTTATAGGTTATAATTAAAATTTTTTCCAAAAATTTATAAAAATTATTTAAAAATACAAATTTTAAAAATAAATTATAAAAAATGGGTGAATTTTACTTGGAGTGAACCTAAATTTCGAAATGTGAAAAAAGGAATCAAGTAAGTGTAATAAAAAAAGGATATTAAGAAATACATATCAAATTGAATTAACACTCAGGAGCTAAAATTTTGAGGGCTAATTTTTTAAAAACGACTCGTGCGATTTTTGCAAAACTTGACAGTTTGGCATAATGTGAGTCGTAGAATCGAAATATGGAAAACAATTGGCATGTCATTTCAGAAAAAAACCCATTTTGTGTCAAAATACCTATATTAGAACAATGCTATATATAAATCTAATACATATCATAAGTCGCACTTTCGAGACATGGAAAACGCAATTTCAAATTTCTTCAAACGTCCCAGTAGAACGAGAGATATAGAACTGTAGCCCCCTTTTTTTGCGCAGTGTATATGTTTGTATCAATTAGGGCTGTATGCAGATATATGATATTGCAAACAGAAACTCTCTTTTGTCACAGTCACATAGTAAATACAATTTACTCCAAATATGTTTCAACACTTTCACTTGAAATTCTTTCTTTCTGATCTATTTGAAAATTATATTTAAAATACAACTTTGAAGCAATAAATAAAACAATAATTACTTATTAATAAAAATAATTTTACTTAGTTCCGTTAGGCTTTGATGCATTATATATGAAACCTAAAAGACGTTAAATTACATTACGAGTTCTAGTGATGCAAGTACAGCCTAAACCTGCAAATTTCAAATAGCTTGAAATATTATTACATAAGCTCAAAATTTATTCTTTAACAATTTACTTTAACAAAGAAAGCACTTCAAAATTGCAATTTCGCTTCAAACACACTCATGTCCATAAATTAAGGGTAATTTGGAGTTACGCGGAAATCGAACTCTAAAATAAATATATCACCTGTAAAATCACTACACACATCTTCAAGAATCATATGCAAATTTCTGGAAGTAACTGACACCGATGGTACGTCACAATGACGAGAGTGTAAGAGAGTGATATATAAGGAATACAGGCAAAGAAGTAAAATTGTTCGCAGGCGCTTTATAAGCATTTCAGTGCAATAACCGAATAGTTATGACACAAAGGACGCATTTGGATAATTTTTTACGTGGCAGAATTATCGGCCGTCTGGAATGTGGGCGTACCCAACTGGAAGAATCAGACGAACTCGGAATTGCCCAGAGTGTCATCTCATCTCCAGGCTTTGGCAACAATTCTAAGATGATGGTAATGTGAGTAGACGTTACAGCACAGGTCGCCCCAGAGTTACAACGCCGTACGAGGACCGGTATTTGGCAGTTACTGCCAAAAGAAACAGGCGGAGCACAGCTTCAGACCTGTCTCGTCAGCTCTCTTCAGCCACTGGTATGACAATTTCAAGGCAGACCGTGAACAGACGTTTAGGGCAGATTGGTCTATAGGCTCGTAGACCTGTCAGATGCGTTCCACTTACTGCAACTCACTGTCGCCTGCGGTTATCCTTGAGTAGAGACCATGCATTGTGGACACCGCAACAGTGGGCTTGTGTGATGTTTTCCGACGAGTCCAGGTTTAGTTTCCAGTCTGATTCTTGCCGGACTTTCATATGGTGAGCTCCAGGTACCCGTTACCACCTATAAAACATCATTGAACGACACCGTTACGGTGGTGCAGGGGTGCTCGTTTGGTGTGGAATTATTCTAGGTTCCAGAACTGACCTGCGTGTTCAAATTGGAACCATGACAAGCCAAATCTATCGGGACGTCATTCTGGAACAACTTGTATGTTTGTTTCGGGGCGCCATGGGCGCACAATTTGCGTTTGTGGATGACAACGCCCGTCCTCACCGTGCAAACATCGTAAGCGAATGCCTTCAGTCGGAGGATATCACCCGTGTGGACAGGGCAGCATTGTCAACGGACTCGAATTCAGTAGAGCACGTGTGGGACATGCTTGGCCGACGAGTTGCAGCCCGTCAGTTTCCTTCTACATGTCTACCGGAAGTTCGGACGGCATTGCTTTTTGAGTGGTGTAATATGCCCCAAGATCATATCGATCATTTAATACTCAGCATGCCTAGGCGTTGTACGGACTGTATTGCATCGTCTGGGAGACATACAATGTACTAACAATATCCTACCAACCACGTAATATTGGTTTTTTGTAAATAGGTGTTTTTTGTAATTTGCTCCAAGGAGAAAAAATCGCTCGTTTTTTTAATAATATCAAACATATAGCATCTTTTTTGCTGTTTACCTTTTGTTTAATAAATAAACTTTACAAATAAGTCAAATTTGTTTTGGTTCTAACTCTTCCTTTGCCTGATTTTGCATTATCCTTAATTTATGGACATGAGTGTATTTGCCTGTCCTAAAAAACCCTGTATCACAATTTTTCGTATAGTAATAAATTTGTTGACTCATACTATAAGAAATGTCTTAGAATCATTCGCTACGGATATCATAAATGAAGTACATATCGTAAATAAGTGTATATACGAGGCACGTCCAGAAAGTAAGTTCCGTTTCAATTTATCTCCGCTGCAGCTCTGCGATCGCAGTTCCGCACATGCGCAGTAGACGCTCTGTATCAAGGAGAAGAAACGCGCGCCATTTGGAGATCGCTGTCAGTCACGTACGCTTTGTTGTGCTTGTTTACAATGTCGGTGTTGATTGAAAATCCCGCCGCTTGTGAAATCAGATCTGTGATTCGTTTTCTGAATGCGAGGAAAGTGAAACCTAGTGAAATTTATCGGCAAATTTGCGATGTTTACGGACCAAAAGCGATGAGTGATTCAATGGTGAGAAGATGGGTCCGAAAGTTCAATGACGGACGTAGTGATGCGCACGATGAAGAACGAAGTGGGCGTCCATCTTTGGTTACAGAAGAACTGGTTCACGCGATTGATGACAAGATCCATGAAAACCGAAGGTTTACAATTAGTGCTCTCGCTATGGAATTTCCCCAAATTTCACGATCACTAATGCATGAAATTGTTACCGAAAAACTGAAATTTCGTAAACTTTGCTCACGTTGGGTACCAAAGATTCTTACTGAGCAACACAAAACAAAACGGATGGGTAGTGCACTTCAGTTTTTGACCCGTTATGCTGAAAGCGGTGAAGAATTTCTGACACAGATAGTCACAGGAGATGAAACTTGGGTTTCTTACGACACCCCTGAAAGTAAGCGGCAATCAATGGAATGGAGGCACACTTCATCCCCAGCAAAGGTTAAGCCGAAGCAAATCTTGACACCTCGAAAAATGATGTGCACAGTGTTCTGGGACTGGAAAGGCATCTTACTCATTAATTTCTTACCGCGTGGTCAAACAATCAGAGCAGATGCTTATTGCGAGACACTTCGGAAATTGCGCCGTGCAATTCAGAATAAGCGCCGAGGATTGCTGTCAAAAGGTGTTGTTTTTCTTCACGACAACGCACGACCACACACTGCAAATGTGACGAAAAACCTCCTACAGGGATTTGGCTGGGACGTGTTTGACCATCCTCCGTACAGCCCTGACCTCGCTCCTAGCGACTTTCATCTGTTCTTACATCTTAAGTCTTTCCTTGGCGGTCAACACTTTAACAATGACGACGAGCTGAAAGAAACTGTTTCCAACTGGTTGAAGACACAGGCGGCAAATTTCTATGAAGAAGGTATACAAAAACTTGTGCCACGCTATGACAAATGCCTGCAATATTTCGGCAGTTATGTGGAAAAGTAGTTTAAGAGTTGTTGAATTTTGTGCAATAAATAACTTTTCTGTAGCTGTACACAATTTACTTTTATTACCAAACGGAACTTACTTTCTGGACGTACATTGTATATATATATATATATATGTATCATAAATAACAGTAAAGGCAAAGAAATTTAGAACTGCTTAATGCGCGAAAATACTAGGCATGTTTATATTATTTAAAAATGTTTTGTAATTATATCAAATAAAGTATACGTCATAAATAAGTATATATATCATAAAAAATGTATGCGTCATAAATAAGTATATATATCATAAAAAATGTATGCGTCATAAATAAGTATACACATCATAAAGAAAATATATATCTTCCTTTATTTTCTAATTGATGTCCGATATCAAAAATTACCTCTACAAGCTTAAAATCTACAAAATATTTTTAAATTTTAAATCAGAAATTTGTAAAATTACTCAAATATTCTCAAACTGAAAAGAAACCTGAAGAAAAAGATTTCAAATGCTAAATACGAAAATGATTACGCATTTCAAAACGTTACGCGTGGGGAATCCACTTCAAAAAACCATGCAGCCAGCTTGTGCGACTTGAATTGAACCCGGGATAAACAGCATTTAGCTGTTTTTAAGCACTTAGCCACTTAATGGAAACGAATATTATAATTTTTGATTACTTTTCAGACATCATCCTTCTTTCTAAAGCCAATTAAATACCGAATTTCTTTCTTCTTTACAGTAACTCATGAAAATTTAGATTAAAACTAATAAAAGTAATAACGTTTAAGTATACTTAAATGTAACAAATTGCATTGTTAAATCATATTTTTACTTAATTAACTTTGAAACATTATTAATGAAAACATATTAAAAGACTTTATTCTAAGAATTTGACCTGACACGAATTAGCAATTTGAATTATTTTTTATGAAAAAAAAATTTTTGTAAGAAAAATCACAAAAACTTTTATATTTTTTGTTACAATATACCTTAAAGAAACTCATTTTAATTCAAATTTGTATACTCAACGTAATTATTCATAATATAAAAGGCAAGAAACTCTTTCAAGTATATACTAAAGCACTCGAAAAAGCGCTCTAGTCATCACAAAATTTACGAGGGTGCCATGTTAATTCGACATATTTAAAATGCCTTCCTTTTAAAGAAGCTTAATTAGAAAACTTCTGCTTTATAACTCACTATTCTCTATTCTTATTTTTTTTAATTGCTTGTCGGCTTTGTTGTTAACATTTTCATTTTTCTCTAAAATTTTTTAATGCTTCATAAATGCCCAATCGATGTGATTAAAATAACCGCAAAAAGAGTTTGAGAAAATTGAAAAAGTAGATAAAAAAAATCAATTAATATATTCAAGTACGCAGCAAGAATTTTCTTAATCTTTTTTATTTGGCAATTTTTTCCGTTTCATTTTTATACAAGCTTTGCTGCACTTTAATCTTAAAAATTGTTCGGATATTAAAAAATATGATTGAACGAATGCTAGTTCAGATGGAGAAGGATGTGAAGAAGAAGTGTGCTTTTTGTACTGAAAAACTAGACTTTATGAGATATTTTTTCGCATTATTCTTAACACTAGCAATCAGCTTTCCATACTTTTCTAACTCTTTATAACTTTAAATAGATGTTATTTTCTCTGTTTTAGTTTGGTTAAATCACATTTCAAATAAAACGTTTTACTTGATACAAATTTATGATTTATTTAAAATTCTATACTTTAAACCTTTTGCCGTGCGTAAAAATTTCAATCAATTCCCACTTAAAACTTCCAGCATGTTTTAACTTATATATATTGCAACTTCATTTTATTAAAAAATGGAGCACGTAATTTGAAATAAAATATCACTTAAAGCCATGGGTAAAAATAATATGCAAATTTTATTAACTGAGAAATATTTCACTGTCATATGATTTGCCAGACTTAAAAGTCGCAATTTAATCCTCATCTTCTTGAGTTTAAATTGAAGTTTTTATTTTTACTTTTGTTTTAGCACTCTCTATTTAGATTTACTTTGACAAAATGAAAGAGTTTAAAATTAAATAAGGAAAGAAATGAGAGATGAATCATCGCATAGCTCAAACGTAAAAGAATGTTTCATTTCGAGAAGCTCTCATTTATAAATGATGATTCAAAGAGAAACTTCAGAATTTTTCCTCTTGTTAAATGACAGGAATATTAAAACCATTTATCTATGAATTTCCGAAATAACATTTTATACTTTCGAACACATTCGTATCAATTTATGACAGTTAATGCATCCGACTACGTTCGAAACCCAAATTTTGGAAAATGATACAAATAAATCTATTAATGGTGTTATTTAGCAAAAAGCTATTTAAAATGACAGAAACAGGTGATAAACAAATTATCAATACACAGTTTTTGCTTTTTATTTTACATTTTGGGTTAAAAATGTCTTAAATTTCAGAATTACTAAATACGTTCCCACAAAAGTATTAATATTTTACTTTGTTTTTTGCCAGCTATGTTTATTACGTTCTAAGGAATTAAATGGACTAAAACCCAAATGATAAAATACAATTCTATTAAATATACCTATTTGAGTACACTCACTAGCTATTTTTCGAGATATTTCTGTCTTTATATTTGCAAATTTGTCTGAAAGAATTTTCTGTATGTACATAAAATTGACCTTTTAGGCCATTTGATTCGCAATATTTCATAGAATATTATGGAATGTTTCGTAAAATTGCTATAGTAATATTTTAAATTAAAATTTTTCTCTTAAAATAAAAGTTGAAAAATTAAGGTTTTCAGCAAGCACAAATAGAAGGAAAAGAAAATCTTTCCAAGTAAAATAAATTGCAAAATTTATCTTGTTCCACAACACTTAATAACAAGTAGAAATCAAAATCGCTGAAACAACCTTGTATTTGGCATACATTTACTAAAAACACTCAATCGATTTCGAGGGCAGTTACAGGTCCCTCTTCATCAGGAGAACAAAATATCTAGAAAGGGAAAGCAACCTCAGTAACGGCTTTTTATACCCTCGGGCAGAACCACGCTCTAGGTGGCAACGCCATCTATTGGCAGAAATAATAATCAAGAATTTGGTTAATAGAATTTTAAATGCGTTAGGAAGGACTGGATTAGACTTAAAATCATTCACTTGCGTTGCCTCCTCGCGCGTGGTTGTACCCGAGGGTATAAAAAAGCCGTTACTGAGGTTTCTTTCCCTTTCTAGATATTTTGTTCTCCTGATGAGGAGAGACCTCTAGCTGCCCTCGAAATCGATTGAGTGTTTTTAGTAAATGTGCGCCAAATACAAGGTTGTTTCAGCGATTTTGATTGTCACATTGCCGTGTTTCTCTTCTATTCTAACAAGTAGAAATGTTTAAAATCATCTTTCGAAGATCATCAGACGTGTTCAAATGAAAAATTCTCATTTAAAGCTATTTCGAGTAGTCTATGTAACTGGTTCCCAAACTGTGGTACATGTACCATTGATGGTACATTACAATATTTTAATGGTACAATTTTTACAGAAAAAAATTAAATTAACTTTCAAAATGAATGTAAAATTGCGCCGCTTTTAACACCTTTTTTTAATCTTTATAATTCAGAAACATATATAGTTTTCGAGTTTTTGACTTTACTGCCCTAGCTTTAATGTTGAAATGACGACTTTTCCAAGAGCTTCGAACAATCTCCCGACGTTACTTTCGTTTTCCAAGAATTGTAGAGGCAATCCAGTTCGGTTTTGTCCCTTCCTCTCCCTTTGCTAGCTAAACGTGGTTCAGACTAACGTTGCATTGCTGTGCTATTAATCAAAAATAAATCTAAGACACGGTTGCAATTTGAACCTAACTTGGGCTTGAAATTAATGAAAATAAAGGCCGGCATATCTAAGTTGGTTTCAATAAAATATGCTCATTCGTCGCGTTAATTCTTATCATTAATTAATCTTACAGCGCTACAAAGGAAACATAATACCTGACTGATATTTAACCTAACATTTCCTGAAACTAATGGCAATGATAGTTTGGTATGCAGTCCGAAGAATAAACAGTCATCGTAAATTTGGCATGTATTCTACATTTAGTTTGTCTATTTGACAGTGTTTTATGTGACTATACTTCTATTTTTTTGCTTCGTTTAGGATTGAGTTGTTTATTCTTGTTAATAATACGAGTAGTGTTATAGTTAAATAACATTATTAAGGTAAGCTATTGCATTTTATGTTCTTGGCTTATTTTAATAATTTATTTTACACTTTAACCACAAAACATGGAAAATAAGTTTAATCATGTGCTTCAATTCAATGAAAATTGACTAAATTTCACAGTATTGACCATTTTTTTAAACCTTGTAATATCTAAAATGTAAAAAAGGCAGAATGTATATATTTTTTAAACGTATCTTCTCAATGCTGGCCCTGTGACTCGGCTGTCTCCTTCGCTTTGTACAAGTACATTATTTGCTTAATATATATATTATTACACACTATTTACCACAATTGTTATATATATATGTGATGTACCAAATGTAGTCGTAGCTCAAAGTATCAGACGATAAATTTAAAGAAAAAACAGGATCCATTTATTAATTTCCATGAAAAACAGCAGTTACAAAAATCAGATCCCCGGAGTAAATAAAAAAGAACAACTAATAACTTTTTGTATACAGTTTACTCCATCGTTACATTAATGTAAAGACGCCTCGATATTCCTTTGCGAGTCCTTTTATAAACCTCCGGAAAGGTGGAGCTTCCAATAAATGACGTCAGCCAATCCAGTTCGCTTTAAATATTTCCAGAACATTCAATAACTGTACGTGTAGAAAAAGGCGGGAATATGAACTTGACTACGGGGCTGTGAATTTAATTCCACGTACTTTCAAATAAGAGATCGTAGCCATTAAAATGAAAAGAACATGCATTTAGAATTGTGACTGGGGAAAAAATAAAAAGAAAGAACGAAATTTAAGTTAGGGTTTTAAGTGTGTTTTTGACTATGGAATTTTGTTATTACATATATATACTCGCAGTATACTTATTTATATTTTATTGTAATATAAAGGTTTCATTTACGAATATAATTGATTAATATAAATTTAAAGGTTTTTACTCTTTGATTATATACACTTCACTTGGGATGCATTGATTTTTAATGGGGAAATGCATTTATGGTGGGACGTATATTTTCGTTTCCTATTTATGTGGTACAAAATTTGAAGTTTGAGAACCCCTCGTCTATGTAGCTTCAGACATCCTTTTATGGGTTCTTAAACAGAACTTCCAGTACATGATGTAGAACAAAAACAGGCACAATTCTGTTTCTAAAGGCAGCAACAAAATAAAAGTAGCTTGGGAAAGTTTAATGAATAAGGTCTGAAACAAAGTAACACACCTAGAGCGCATATCGATATTTCTGGCAAGAGAAGGCCAAATACCTCGTCAATGAAGCCCGAAAAGATACTCAACTTTCCAACAGTTTAACTTTGCCGATGCAAATGCAATAGCCAAGCAAAAACTCGTCTGCCAACAAGTTAAGAAGAATTCTATTCCAAAGTACACTGCAACCGAATTATTTCATCTACGATTGCCATAGAAGGAAACATTTTAAAGGAATGAAAATATTCCCTGATGGTCAATGAAGTTATAATTGCTACCCTGTCCTGGTACACAGATTTTTCCACTACACATCTTTGACTATCCTGCTATACTGGCCAAGCTGTTCAGAATTGATTTTGTCGCCCAGGAATATCCAGCTGCTATAAGCTTCAAAGGCAGTCCACCTAGTTAGGGCTATTTTAAATACTTTTGGTCCTATATAACCTTATAATATAATAATACTTTTGGTCCTATGTAACTACACTAACATTTGGACAAGACAATAATAATAAAACTTTTTTGAAACATTTTCATCAAAATTGTTGACTAGAATGTAATCTAATACCTTAATTTTAATATCTTTAAATTAAAATATTATTTATTAAGTTCAAATAATTGTTTAATCCAAAAGAATTACACATTACCATAGCTATAATCTTGATATTAGATTCTAATAGAACCAAAAGCTGTATTAAAAGGACATTACATTAGCATAAGAAGTGTGGTAAAATTTAATTGACAAATTACGTACTGAAATACATTACACAGATTGTACGAAATAATGGCAAAATGTACTGTATTATATAGCTAGATCACATAATGAAGTGCACTGTATTGCATAATTAGATTATAAAGTGTATTGTATTGCAGGATTAGATTACGTCTAACAGGTTGACTCAACAAAAATCTAACAGGCCTGACGATAATCCGAAATGGCCAAGACACGTACAAGCGTAACAGCAAAAGCAACGAAAACGTGTGCTGGCTCAACACCCTCTTGAAAGATAAGGCCTGAGCACGAGAGGGAAAATGGTCAGTAACGTCACAATCAGAAGACTGACGTGAGGACTGTGAAGCAGGGGAAAGTGTCTCCTAGAAGTTCAAATCAATAAACTATCTAGAAGGTTTTGGCTGGCCAGCAAAAACATGCTCTGAATAAACTCAGAGATTCACGCGTTTAAATACTCCCTTCACGTAACTTTAAATTTACATCCTGGCGAGAAAATACGATGGGTAGTTAAGGAGTTCAGAAAAGGTATCAAACATAAAACAAATTTGTTATGCAAAATAAGGAAAACCCTACAACCTGTACTGCTAAGTTGCAAATAGAATTTAATACTAGCCGCCCTTTTCAACACAGTAGGAAGGGAAGCCGGCTTCCATAGCGTTAAACCTGGATTCGGCCCTCAGGGGTGGCATGGGTGCTGGTAAATGTATAATGGCTTTGCTGCATGACAGCACATAAAATGCCACCATGACCCCTGCAGAAACTGGTGATAGGCGAAGGGGGTAGAAGACCCTTGCACCCATCCCTTGAAGTTGTCTCGAATGAAGTTTCGGTGGAAGTGCGCAAAACATAATATGCATACTTTTAAATCAAAGCGCTGCTTAAGCAGCGAAAAAGGTTTCTCCGAGCATGCCGTATAAAAGCAATATTCCTTCCATTTAGGCTGTACTTTTTCACAATATTTTGCTTCCTGTAACCTTCCTGTCCGTGGTTCGAGTACCTTCAAAGGCATTGCTCATTTTTCATCTCTCCTGCTTCTAAAATACCTAATGTCTCTACAGTGCCGCCCGAACTAAAAGATGGTGGATGATGATTCTTCCCCACCAGGATTTGGCGATTGGATCCCCTAACCCCAGTCGCCCTTTAAAAGGGGAGTATGTAAGGTATTTCTCCCGCCTTGTTCGCGTGGTGTAGTGGCCACCACGCTCGACGCGTATTCGAAAAATCCGTGGTTCGAGTCTCGGCGAGAGCATTGCTAATTTTACATCTCTCCTGCTTCGAAATAACTTAATGTCTCTGCAACACAAGTACATACACAATTTGAAAACAAATAATTTTACGAATACTGTAGAGTCATTAGGTTTTTCCCTTTTTTGGGGGGGGAGGAAGAAGGAGATATAAAAAAATGTGTAATGCCGTCGCAGGGACTCGAATCCTGGACTTCTCTAATATGAGTCGAGTATGCTTGGAGTTGCACCACGAAGGCATGCGAAAAGGAGAAAGAAAATACGTTATAATACATAATGTTACAAAATGAAAAGCTGAAAACGAAAATGAGTCTATATAAAGAGACATATTATAGACCTTGCTTTTCCTATAACGATTTACTGCAACTTGCAGAAATGCACTGTCGATATGTATTATGCTTTGCGAAGAAAAACTTGTATTATATTCATATTAAACCAACATAAACACCAACAGATAAGAAAAAGGAAAGAAGGTGCAAAATTATGAGAAAATTCAGTTGCTCGCGGATCCCAAGTAGAAAGACTCTGGATGCAAACTGCTGAATTTATGGACCATAGCTATCGGACTGCGCAAACGTAAGACGGCAACGAATCAAAGTAAACGAAAACGGATCGCCAATCGATATATGTATTTTCTGAACCTGATAAGAAGAAAATCTTGCCGTGCTAAAAGTATGTCGAAGGAAAAGTAATATAGAGTGATAACAAAATTTTACTGCTCTCGGTAGATCCAAGGACATGGAAAATGAGTTTGACAAAATTTTGAATATAAGATTTTTGTTTTATTTCTTCATTTATCCCTTCAGCACACAGGTGGGGTCTGTATGACCGCGCCAATATTCTAGAACTGCGAAACTGCTTCTGAGTTCTATAGTTATTCTTCTCCTTTTCAGCACTTTCAAGTTGACATAAAATATAATTAGTCCTAATTTTATAAGGTATTTCTCCCGCCTTCTTCGCATGCCTTCGTGGTGTGGTGGTCTGCATGCTCGACGCGTAACCGAGAGTTCCGTGGTTCGATTCCCGGCGAAGGCGTTGCTAAATTTCCATTCTTCTGCTTAAAAAAAATATCCCAATGTCTCTACACAGGCGCCCGAACTAAAAAAGGTAGTGGATGACGATTCTCCGCCACCGGGATTTGGCGATTCGGTCCCCAAAACCCCAGTCGCCCTTTAAAAGGGGGAGTATATAAGGTATTTCTCCCGCTTTCTTAGCATGCCTTCGTGGTGTTGTGGTCAGCATGCTCGACGCGTATTCGAGAGGTCCGTGGCTCGAGTCCCGGTGAAGGCGTTGCTCATTTTTCATGACTCCTGCTTCGAAATAATCTAATGTCTCTCCAATTTTTTTTAATTCTATCCATTAGTTATTTTTAATAATTTCTAAAATTAGGCCGCGGTTATATAGACCTCCCCTCTCCGTTTACGTTACTTTTTTCTCGCACAAAGGGAGAGGGCTTTATTACTACTTCGGTCATTTGAGCAGCCGGCCTGATAAGAGATAGTGCCAAATTGGAAAAACAAAAACTGATTTTTTGGTGGAGTTATCATCAGAATGAGTAAACCCACATATGGAATGAAGGCTTCAAAAGCCAACTGTGAACCGATAAACAAAAATGTGCATCCAGACAGTGCTAGAAGTTTCCATGGATACTTACCCAGATGGTAACTGATACCCTTAAAATGTGTAAAACATGCTCTCTTTGTCCCAAATGAGAAGAAAAACTGCGTATCTATGTTTCAGCTGCAACAATCCGATATGTAATGAATGTGCCAAACAAATTTGCAAGAATTGTGCTGAAAATGCTTAAAATAATGTGCTCAAGTTTTTTAATATTCTTTCTATATTATCCTTTTTTTTTTGCATTATTTTATGTAATCCGGATTTTGTAGTTGGAAAATTTATTAAATAGTTTAGTTTGTAGGCATTTGCGAGTAAGTAGTGTTTATTTTATTTATTTGATGAAGGGTTCCGTACTTTTTCATATGTGATATAAAAATTAATTTTTAATGCTTTAATTTTAGAGTTCTGAAAAGAAATAATTACTTCAATATAACAAGCAAAGTGTATTAATGCTTATATAATAACAAGAGTACATTATTTTAAAATTTTATATTTTTAAAATGCATAAAATACAGCGCGGTCTGAGAGACCCCACCTTTGTGTTTACGTAACAGAAAATCAACGTCTTATGACTTAACAGTTAAATGATTTAAGGTTTATTTTCGTCGATAGAGTATTAACGATTAACTCATAAGCAGAACTGTGAATTATTTAATATATCTGCAGTGCGGCAACTGTCATTAATTAGAAACAAAATGTATCTGATGACAGTAGCTGAAAAACATGAAATATTTCCATGCGTAATACGATACACAATACTGCCTGAAAATTTTGACGACCGATGTAAAATATAAATTGATAACATACAAATATTAATCTATTACATTTTACTTGCTTTGTTAACCATGGCATATTTTTTTACTTCCTTGTACGAAGTAAAAAGGAAGTATTGCAATCGCGAAAAATTTGCGTAATCATATTTTAACGAAAATGTGCATTTTGACTAATATCGAACGCAATTTAACGATGTTTTTGCGTGATATCCGTAAGTAAGGAAAAAATATAAATAAAGGACTAAAAGGAAATAAAGAACTCGTTTCCCCCCAAAAAAAAAATTATAAAATTTTTGGGAACCCATTATGGGTTCTGAGGAGACTTTTTCATGACGTCTGTGCGTACGTACCTGCGTATGTATCTACTATAACTCAAAAACGAGTAGCCTCAGAATGTTGAAATTTTCTATATAGGACTGCTATAACATATAGATGTGCAGTTCCCATTTTGGTTGCAATCGGACGCACCAAAAGTAGAAATTTATGTATATTAATTTATGTCCACTCTGTTACTCGGCTCAGTAAGCTCAGTTTTTGTATTCTTATATGTTGGTAAATTGTGCATTTTTCGCTTTACGAATGACTAAATTACGTTGTTCTTATCTTCCGATTAAGGGTTTTATGCTTTTAGTAAATCTGCGTGCAAGATCTGTAGAATTATCAACAATTTAAAAGTTATTTAAGTGCGGCTAAGCCTAATATTTTTGGTCATAGCGGCCATATTTGTTTACATTTGAAACTTACCAGAGTAGCGGATTTGTTGCCGATCTGGAGAAACTAAGTTTCGCAACAACAAAGATAACGCCTTCTTTTATTATGAATTAAATCGTGCTTAATCAGTTTTGGAATTTTTTCGAGGAAGTAAGTGTTTAAGATTTACCTCGTAATTTTTAATGTAGATATTCTGAGTTTTTATGTACTTTTGCCTTGCCGCGAAGCAAGATCTGAATTAATTGAATGAGAAATACTGAATCGTCTGTGAAAGAACTGTTTCCTTTTGTTTGTTTGTTTAATTTATTTTATACATCATTTTATATTTATCATAGTATTTGAATAGAACATGTGGCAACAATTAGATAATACAATTAATTTCAGATGATACAATCAATTTTTGTACATTTCATTTTGTGCATATAAAATGAATGAGATGTAATGCTGTTAAGCGAAGCTAGTGCCAGAGTGTCGCTATGGTAAACAAATTTAATGAATTTTAAAGAGTGCATTTATTCTATTGTGGTTTATGTGCTATCGATAATGTAGATTTAATTCAATACAATAAGTTTAAATGAAATGCAAAATGCTTATAATTTATATATTCCGCACAAGGAAATTGTGTGTACAAATCAGCTTTCTATTTATTATTTTTTAATTTTCATTTGTTAATTTTATTTATTTTATTATTTTTGAAAGAGAATTAATATGCTTAAGTAAACTATATGTTTAAATTTCACTTTTAACAAACAGAAACGCGCATCATGAATAAATTACGGCGGAACACGTGAGGACTGAACGTTCAGTAAATGGAATGTACTATTTATGGGTGAGTTTTAAAGCCATGCCATTTCGCACTGACGTTATACGACTCAGAAAACAAAATATCATGCAGCCATTCTGATTAACCGCCCAGAATTGAAGCTCGGTGAAATGCGCAGTTTATTACTTCCTTGTACGAAGTAAAGGAAATATTGTAATCACGAAAAATTTCGGGTATCATATTTCAACTGCTTTCGAAACCATTTGAACCATGTTTTTGCTTAATGTCTGTACATACGGACAGGATAAAGGGCTGTTTTTGACAAAAAGGTTTGTAAAATGGATTTAAAATGGATTCTGAAAAAATATTTTCTTGAGTTATATCTCGCATAACTCAAGAACGAGAACTCCCACTCTGTTACCTCCGTAGGTGAGCTTAGTTTTTGTTTTTAGTCCAAAGGGATTTAGTCCCGAAGGACTATTACTTTCGTTTTGCGATTTTGCGTTGATTCACTCTGAATGCCCGATTCACTTTTCAAATTGTTGCCACTAAATGTTATCGCTCTGCATTAAAGTTTAAAAAACGAAAAATCTGCATAAATGTATGCATGTTTTTTTTAGCTTTCTCTTCAGAAATCGTCTGCGTGCGTTGCACGGGAAAATAAAAAGGAATTTTAATTACAGTTCTAAATAAATAGCCAAATAAATGTGAAATTCGTAACAATATTCTCTAAAACTTTAACGAATTTTTCATTAACAAACTCAAAGATTTCAAAGCCAGCAATACCAACGTTGTACAGAAAAACATTTTTATCTCCAGCGCGTGAGAGCGTGTACCGAAATTTCTAAAGATATGCTCAATTTAAAATTATTTTGCGATATTGCTGTTGAACTGAATTTTATGGTTTAAGTGCGAAGAACATGGTAGTTAACAAATAAAGGTAACACACAAAATGTTAAATAAACGTCCCTTTGGACGTAATTTAAAATCTGAAACATTTCAGATTTTTTTTTTATTAATTTAATATTCAACTAAGATTCAAATGTAAAAAATGGCCGTTCGTTAGGCTTAACTCTCCACTTAAAGTTTCAACTTTGTTATAATTCTATGACTACTGCATGCGGATCAACTAAAGGCATAAAAACCTTAAGCGGAACCTAAAAAAAGGCATAATTAAATTACTTTTAAAGCAAAAAACGCACAATATAGCAACATTTAAATCAGCTTCTGCACCTTCAATAGCGGGATCAAAACTAAGCTTTCAGTTTTATGCACCGAAAAATCTGCCTTTCTTCCAGCTGGCCGAATTCCTAACAAGTGCGTCTTTTGAAAAAGAAAATAAAAAAACATATTTGAATTTGATTTTGAAAAAGAAAATAAAAATACATAACTTTATAATTTACCCTAGGACTTAGAATGCCCGCTCACAGCTCATAAATAATAAATTCTTTGCTAAACTTTCTGTATATAAAAGGTTCTTTACTTGCTGGTAAATATCAAATACTTGCTGATATCTTGGCATAGCAGCCATAACGGAATTTCCTTTGTATTTACGGTATGCTTATATGTAATAAACTAGAACACTTATGCAGCCACATATGCATTTTTAACAAAGCCAAAAGTCTTCAGATTGTCTTCAGAGATACTTAATCAAATGAGTAACATTTGCAAGTCTTCTTCTTCTTGCTAATCTCTCTGATCTGAATCAGATTAGATCCATAAGTTCATCCGCCTTCATAACTTTCAGCAAAAAATGAGGTTCCTTCAGCAGATCTTCACGCCCCAAGGCAATACAACTAAGTAGATGTTGCTCGATAGTTTCATGGTTTTTACATTTAGGGCCAAGTAGGAAAAGTTTTACCACCATAGGAATATCTGAGGGACTTTAAATGTCCTGAAGTCAATCGAGCCAGAGCTGTTTGGTCCTTTCTGTCACTTTGAAACAAACAACAGTACCAGGACCTCTACTAAGATACCATGAGTGTGTCGGTTGCTGTCTACAGTAATTGTTAATTAAAGCCTTTCTTCTCGAGTATAGTTCGAGGTAGGTCAAAGGTTCAGTATAAACTTGAAGCATGGAAGTACCCTCCTTTGCTAGTCTGTTAGCTAAACCATAGTTTAGATTTTCATGAGATGGTATCCATTGTAAATGGAGGACAGAAGAATGGGACAAAGTTTTGAGTTGCAAGTTTAATACACTGCATTACACTGCAAAGAAAATTTCATAATTTGTAGACCTTAAAATTTAGGCTACTGTGAAGCAGAAAGACTAGTATATCAAGAATTTAAAACGAATTTGAAAAAAGAAAGTTAAAGCAATTTTTAAATGTATGATAGGCAAGCTATTTGACAAATACGGTTACATAACCTTAAAAAAAAGAAAAAATTAGACATATTCTACTGTCTATAAACTCAAACATAAGATTTGAAAATGCTTTAGCATTGCGAAAACAGTCTAGAAAAGTTTGGAATATATGTATTCTATTTTTTGACATTATCTTTGAAAACTTAAAGAAGAAATTATTCACTGTGCTTTAGCAAATTAAAATATGATTCAATAAATCTATGCTCAAAAGTCAAAGATATTGTTACGAATTTCGTATTTAGGCAGGTAGTTCTCGTAGAATTATAATTAAAATTGTTGTATTTCCCCGTGCAATGCAACGCGAGGCAAATTTTAAGAGAAGGCTATACCGGAAAAATAAGAATACAGGGACACGTGCAATTAACTTTGAGTAAATGGATATCTCGGTAATTTGTTTTATTGAAATTGAATAAACGTAATTGATCACTATGTTAGCTGTAACTGTAATTCCTTCCTCTTTTTGCTTTCCAGAAAACTCGAGAGGCAGAAAGTCATAGAAATTTCTCGCGATCGTTTTAAAGCTATAAAAGACAGAGAGAACAGCGTTTGAGTTCAGTTGTTTAGTAGCAGTTGCTTAGTTACTGTTGCTGCAAGTTGTTTGGCTTCGTGAGAACTGAGATTAGCTTTCTCTTTAAATGCGCTTTACATTGCGTTCTATTTAACGTTTTAGTAATAGTTTGAAGTATAACTACTGATTATTACTGCGTGATATTGTGAACATTTGTACGAATATCTCCGAGGAAAATTCCAGATATTCCGATATATTTCTTTTGATAAGAATAAATTTTATTAACCTATTATCGGATTTGTGGATTCAAATTATTACGATCCCGCAACAATGTATATTTAGCTAATGTTTTCATGGAATCAACTGCAGATTTAACGATTACACCTTTAATCAATATGGAAATATTAACCATTTCAATAACTTCATTTCACTCTGAGGTCGCTCTTTCAATGTAGCCGAAAAATTATTAATTAACGCGCCATGAGAAATGATCTAAATCGGCAAACTCGTCTGCGGCATCTCCGCGAAGATCTGAAATATTTCGTATTTATTTTATTACAGTACATATAATATTTATTAATCGAAATTTTGGCTGGACAACGATGATATAAAAATCTAGATTTCCTATACACAGAACAATCTCAAACACAGTGTTATAACTACTCTAATAAAATTATGCGCCTATAATAAAACTTCGTACATTAAATTATAGCTTAGCATTATTTTTTATAATACTGATTAAATTTCATTTTTAGTTTGCACTCAACTCTGTGATATCGATTCACAGCGAAGCATCTCTTCCAACAGCAGATTAGCATTCGGATATTGTTAATAGCCATTAAGTCCTCTTTTGGCAAGTATATATTATTTCTCTTGTAGAAACAGCAAAGTCATTTCTTCCCTCTTGAAAGCTCGTTTCGCCGAGCTGTTATACTTTTTTGGAAAGCTTTTAAAAATCTAATCTCTGTCCTTTTTTCCCTTCCTTTTCCATTCAATCGAAATGCAGACCGGAGTAAATTAGCAGTGGAGTGTTACCGCCCATTTTTGGCACGGGGCCTAATAGAGAGCCATTTGGGAAGAGAATATTCTCGGAAAAAATGTATCAGGATCAAAAATGTGAATTGACAATAACGTGAAGAATCGAATCCCAATGGACTCGCGCCACGATGGTGTAAAAGCCATTTTGAATTCACTTGGAAACCTCTACTTGGGCAGCATTAGAAAAATAGAGTTTCAATCAGTCGGTCACGCAGAGTAAGAAATTTGCTGAAACCATGGAGTAGAATTTTCCGTCTTGTTCTTATTTTTTTTACGCAGGGCAAAGGACGATTCAATAAAGTGGTCGGAATATCGATTTGCAGACGTCTACCATTTATACAAAGTATATTACATTATTTAACCGGGGAAATAAATTTTTTGCAAGTTTACTTTCAAGTGTGAAGATAGCCTAAGAACAAAAGACATATGTTTCTTAAAAATAACTAGCTGTTTAAGATGCAGATTGGCAACGCAGTGTCATGACACTCTCGTTGAGCTTTTTATGCTCCCTACTAAATACAACAACTACATCGTCTGATACAAACAAGATAATTGAACAAATGGAGCGTCAGCAAATAGCAGTCGAGGCAATACACCCGACGCACTTGCCACTTAGTGTGCAAGCTTTACGTATTTTCAGCATTACTGACCCTATCTCGGAAGATAGCCAATTTTCTCACTATCAAATACATACCGTATTGATTAAACGTATTTTATATAGCAACTCCCTATATATATGCGTAAAAGGAAATTCATTTATTGTTTCAGTGACGATTGTAAAGTACAGTTTTTAAAGGCAATGTTGTGATCCTCAAGAAAAGTAACACCAAAGGCCATTTCAAAACTGTTTATTCAAATTTTGACGCCAACTCTTTGAAAAAAAATACATTTTTTTAATATCATCTATTACCAAACAACAAAGCACTTTGGCTAAACTTTTGCAATGGTCTACAACTGGATAAGATTGTTATTGCGGTGGTTGGTACAAAAGGTTTTCTGTTTACTTCCCTTTTTAGTCCAAAGGAGCTTTGTTCCTGATGGACTATTGTTTTAGTTTCGCGATTTTGTGTCGAAACCCTCTGAATATCAGTTTCACTTTTCAAATTGTTGCCACCAAATATTATCACCTTGTATTATATTTGAAGAAATTAAATAATGAAGAATCTGCATAAATGTATGTATGTTTCTCGCACTGTGATAAAACGACAGTACCTAGAGCCATCGAATTTTGAATGACGTAAACCTGCTGCAAATATGGACATCTGGAAGCCCAAATTTGAAATTTGGAATTTGTTTTATTAGCTATTTCATATTTTGTAAAACTTTATCGTATTTTTGATTAAAAAACTCGAGGATTTCAAAGCGAGGAATGGCAACGTTGTACAGAAAAAAAACATTTTTATCTCAAGCGCGCGAGACTGTGTATACAAATTTCTTAAGATAAGCTCAGTTTAAAATTATTTTGCGATATTGTTCTTTAACTGAATTTTAAGGCTTAAGTGAGAAGAACATGATATTCAATAAATAAAGGTAACACAAAAAATGTTTAAAAAACGCCCCTTTGGACGTAATTTAAAATCTGAAATATTTCAATTTTTTTATTTTATTTTATTTATTTATTTATTTAATAAGGCTTTTGTCCCTGAAGGACTATTGTTTTCCATTTGCGAAGCCATGAAATTTTGAATAATGTAATCTTATTGCGAATACAGGCATCTGGAAGTCCAAATTTGAAATTTCGAATTTGTTTTATTAGCTATTTCAGATTTTGTAAAACTTTAACGAATTTTTGATAAACAAACTCAAGGACTTCAAACCGAGTAATGACAACGTTGTACAGAAAAACATTTTTATCTCCGGCGCGCGAGACTGTGTATCAGAAATTCTAAAGATAGGCTCAATTTAAAATTATTTTGCGATACTGCTTTTGGACTGAATTTTATGGTTTAAGCGCGAAGAACATGATATTTAATAAATAAAAGTAACACACAAAATGTTAAAAAAAGATCCTTTGGACGTAATTTTGTAAGGTTTTAGTTTAAACTAACAAAGTTTTATTTTTAATTTCTCTTTCCTGTAAGTTCTTATTTCAACTTCCCGTTAGAATGAGCGCGCGTTTCAGCTTCGTGCTAATTTGAAGTGGAGCCAAGTTTTGGTATTTAAGGTTAGCGAGGAACTTCTCAGGGTGAGAGAGCTTTTCGTCTCAGATCACTGCTGCTCTCTTCGACGTTCGTCTGACTAGCTAGTATTTAAATTCTAAGCCTTAGCGCTGTTACGCTATTACTTATTGAAATAATCTAAGAGCGTTAATATTAGCTAAATCTTGCTACACACCATTGATCATTTAGCATAGAGCATGAATGTATCTCGCAAAACAGGAACGAGTAACCATACAGTTTTGAAATTTTGCGTATGGGAGTGCTATAACATGGTTGTGCACTTCCCTTTTTCACGGCAATCGGCTGCACCAATCGTATATCTATATTCCCATTCTGTTTACCTGGCTCCATGAACTTAGTTTTTATATTCTTATTTGTTAGCAAGTTACGCTTTTTTTGTTTTAAAAATGATTTATTTATATTAATTTTATGTTCTGGTTAAGGTTTTTATGCTTTTTATTAATCTGGATGCAATAGTTCTAGAACTATCCACAGTTTAAAAGTAGCGAGTTAAGCCTAAAGAAGCGACATTTGTTCACATTTGAAACTCAGTAGAATAGTGAATTAAGTCAGTTTCTCCACCTTGAATGTTTTTTTGTCTAGTGGGACCAAAAGTAAGCTTTCAGTTTTGGGCGCCAAAAAAATCAACCTTCTTGTCCACAAGCCGAGCTGCTTGTTTTGGGTAGAAACTCTAGTTTTGATTGTAAAAATTATTTTTTTAACTGTATTTGGTGTTTTCTGTTTTTCTGTATTTTACAATTTTAATGAAGATGTTTTGCGGTTTTATGTATTTTTAATTTGCCGCCAAGCGAGAACTAAAGTAATTCAACTAGAAATATATGGGGTGCTCGCATCAGATTCTTCATACGAACATCAATAAGAAAATTAATTATAGAAATTCATAAACAGTCCTATAGGATATATTTTAAATCATTGTATTTACTGGTAATTTCTCAAGTTGAATTTTCACCATCGTAAGTTGAATTTTCCACAAAGACCTACAATCGATGATATTTCTACTGTCACATAGGCTTACATCTTTTTCATAAACAGTTAAGATATATTTCAGCAACCAAAATTTTTTCTACTTGTCTACAGTATTTATTGTAAAACGCCTCATAATCATCGTATTTTAAAAATTTTGAAATCTGTGCAAGTTTGACGTAAAATTTTTGCCGCGTCTTCAGAACATTTTAACGATCAATTAAATCTTATAAAAATCCGTGCTACCAAAGTATAATTATTAATTAATATCAAATTTAATGGTAGAAAATATTGATTATACAGAAATCGATATTTCTTCTTTCGAATCCGATTAAATATTTCAAACCTTTCGGGTGAGTTTTATTAACAGAAATAATGGTTAATTAATTAGAGTCTGAAATTAATTAGTTGATCTTTTTTAGCCTCCTTGGACAATTTTAAGGAGCTCAATGATTAGTTATTTAATAACTTATCGATCTTTAAAATTTGATCTCTGAAAGAATGACTGTGCGCAGCGAGTTCGTAAATAAATTATACTTGAAAAATTTGTTGTTCGATTATTTCCTATTTATTTTAGTTTGTTATACTTTTACTATATTACAAATTGAACATTGCTGAAGTCAGCCAAAGCAGCTTCAAAATAAGTTTAGAAAATGAACATTATGTGATAAATTTAACGAATACGTCATATAAAATGATTAAACTGGAGGCAGATTTTAGAAAAATGAATCTTTTTTAACTATACATATTCACTAAGAGGAAGAAAAGAATCTTTCTTAAATAAATCCCTACAGTCGTTTAATTATTTAGATGATTATGTGTGAAAGTTTAGGTATTAGATTTTCTTGATGTAAGACACATGAATGCTCTCGTGAGCCATTAAGTTCTTTTTACTTCCTTGTGCGAAGTAAAAAGGAAGTATTGTAATCGCGAAAAATTTCGGGTGCCCTATTTTAACAAAAATATCTATTTCGACCGCTATTGAATGCAATTTAACAATGTTTTTGACTGACATCCGCACGTAAGAACAGAACAAAAGACTCTTTTCCCCCAAAATAATTATAAAACTGATTTAAGCTGGATTCTGAAGAGATTTTTTTCGTAGCGTCTGTGCGTACGTACGTATGTATGAATCTCGCAAACTCAAAAACGAGTAGCGTCAGAACGTTGAAATTTTCTATATAGGGCTGCTATAACATGTAGATGTGCACCTCCCATTTTTGTAACAAATGGCCTCACCAAAGGTATATAAATATATGTATATATGTAATTCACTATAAATTATAAAAAGAAAACTCTCCATATTACATCTCCAAGTAACGGAAATTCAATTAAAAAACATCATTGAAAAGGTATTTTTCAGAGTTTAAAAAAATTTATAGAATTTTCAGTCCTTCTTGCTTTAAACACATTTAAGGAAAAACTAAATCGCAAAAATGCCAAAATCAAAAGTAAACTTTTTAAGTATTAAAAAACTAGTTATTGTTATTGACAGCAGATTAATCGACTTATCAAGGGGATAAACCAATCTACCATCAATCAACAGTAACTAAAATAAGAGAGAGTGTTTCATCTTATTTCCAAGAAAGCATCAAATTATTTGCCAGATTCAAATCATAAATCTAATTGATATTCAATCAAAATAAAGATATTAGACACTAAACTAAAAGAATCCTGTTAAAAAGCAAAAATCTTTAAAAATAACTTTTTTTCACTAAGAACACAATCTGAACGAGATGCTTACTTTAGAAGACATATCCCCTTCACTCTCTTTTCATTTCAAATACAAAAGTAAAATCAAAAGTAGATTCAAGAACAAATTTTAAAAAAAATAATAAGAAGAAGATTAAAAGAAATAATCCAAAAATTAAAGTTAAAAACTGTAATAAAAAAGAAATTTAAAAATCAAACTAGTAAGCAAAAATTAACCAACTTGCCTTCGAAATTTTAAAACCAAATGACTGGAATGCAAGTACGTATTAAGAGATGGAAGCAAAATGGTGGTCGTAATAAGTAGTTTTCTATTGAAGAAAGTTTAGCCTAAATTGGCGACAAAACTACAAAGTTTCTTGGAGATATAATTCACAGAGAGCAGGCTGTTACTAAAATAGCTCAAAATATATATCCTGTCTGTCACTCGCCTCAGTGAGTTCAGTTTCTTTATTCGTATACATTTGTAAATTGTGCATTTTTTGCTTTAAAAATGATTGAATTATGTTGTTCTTATCTTTCGTTTAAGATTTTTATGCCTTCTTTTAACCTGTATGCAATTATCAACAGTTTAAAAGTTTTTAAATGCGGCTAAGCCTAATTCTTGGCTATGAAAGCGGACATATTTGTTTACATTTGAAGCTTACAATAGTGGATTTGTTGCCAATCTAGAGAAATTGAGCTTCGGAACAACAAAAGTAACGTCTTCTTTTATTACTGCGAATTAAATTATGCTTTATTCATTCCGGAATTATCATTTAAGTTATTAGCTGGTTTTTGCGTACAAATTGTAATTTTATTTATAGAAATTTTTTAATTGTTTCAACTGCACTTGGTGTTTTATGTTTTTCTATATCTTTGAACTTTTAATGAAAATATGTTGAATTTTTTTATGTATTTATGCTTTACCGAAAAATGAGAACTGAATTCATTAGTAGCGCATGCGCATTAGGTAAGCGGCACTGAATCATCCCTGAAAAGCTGTTTCCTTTTTATTTGTTTAATTTCTTTTATACATCGTTTTAGATTTATTATAGTATTTGAATAGAACTTGTGGTAATTCTTCAGATGCTATCATTTTTGCTCACTCTGAGTTATAAAATGAGTGAGCTGTAACGCTGTTAGTGAACCTTGCGCCGAAGTGTGGCTATGGTAAATAAAGTGAACTTTAAAGAGTTTATTTATTCTACTGTGGTTTATGCGCTATCGACGAATTAGATTTAATTGAAAATTCGTTAACTGTTAATTCAGTATGTTTAAATAATTGCAGGAAAATTGCGTATAATTTAATATTCTGTACAAGGAAGTCATGTGATGTTCACATCAGATTTTTCAAGTAGGAGACATGAAAAATGCGTAATGCCCTCACCGCGACTCGAACCTGGACATCTCGAATACGCGCCGAGTGTGCTACCGTTACACCACGAAGGCATGTAGAAAGGAGAGAGAAAATACCTTATAAATGTAGATTAGAAAGTTAATTGCATGACAAGATAAATATCTAAAGCTGCTAAAAATTTAGATATATTTCGAAAATTAAGTTTTAATTATAATTTTCATTTGTTTGGAATATTTCTCCTTTAAAGTACAGTTTCAAAAACAGTGATAAAAGCACCATTTTTATTTATTAAATGCTGTATGAGCGTTTTGTTCTTGCCATTTATTTCCAGCCAAAAGTTTTAGATTTACGACGGGGACTGTTAGAAGTATGTTGTGTAGCTGTGACTTAACTCACATGCCTGATAGTAACACCAGAACAAGCCCACGAAATTCATCGTAGCAAGGATAGCAAAATTGCGCCTGTCGTTGCCAAGAGCTTTGAGCACCATGCAAGTGACACTACGAGTTTGCTCACTTCCGCCCTGAATTTTGATGAAGGGCACCGCGGGGGTATGAGTCCGAGGGTCTCCCACCCCTCTTTCCC
>KK122173.1:449469-498867 GCA_000611955.2 Stegodyphus mimosarum
TTATAGTGCCATGCCTCAAAGACACGATACATTTACAACAATCATGCCTCCTCCGGGATTCGAACCCGGGCCCTTCCGTGCCGTAATAGGGTCCCCTATCCGTCTGGGCGAAGTGTTGCAATTGTAAGCTAAATTACTGATGAAGATGAGATTTTTCTTTTGTGAACCCGAAATTACAATGTAAAAATCTTCTTTTTGAAAATTAAGAATTACTACACACTTAAGGCATCGTTATTAGAAAGTGTTTTGTGCAGCTATTGTAAGCCGAAATTGTTTTGTTTGCTAATAAAAAATTTGGACTAGCGGCGAGCGGCTATAACATTTCCGAGGAAACATATGCATTTTCTAAAGATTCTAAACGCAGCTGTTTAATAATTTAATTATTTAAATTTATTTCATTAACTAATACAGTTTGCTAATCTTTATGTTTTTAAATGCGGCATATAGTATAACGCATTACTGAATGCATCTATGTAAATATATGTCAAATATACAGTTTTCAATGGTCCGGTAAACTCAAATAAGCGCAATAATGTTTAGAAAAGCAAAACATTTCTTATGATAGAATGAATTTTGTGCTCTGAATTTTTAACAAATAATTGATTCTAGAAATTATTACCTAAGAGTAAGTTTAAGAGATACAAATGCAAGTAAAAATGCTTACAGTTTCTAACACTATGGTACATATTACAATTTCTAAACTTGCAGTATTTATATAATCCCTCTCTTTCTATCTCTCTCTCTATATATACAGGGTGATCAAAAAGTCAGTATAAATTTGAAAACTTAATAAATCACGGAATAATGTAGATAGAGAGGTAAAAATTGACACACATACTTAGAATGACATGGGGTTTTATTAGAACCAAAAAAAATTTTCAAAAAATGTCCGACAGATGGCGCTGGACAGCAAAACGTCAGTGACTGCGCATGAAAATCGTGTATAAAAGGAGCTGTAATGAGAGAGAGAATCAGATGCACCAGCAGTCGCAGCATGTTTATGTTACCTGAAAAGGTGCTTTTAGTGAAGCTGTATTAGTGCATTTAGTGAAGCTGTTGCGGTGTGGGCGTTTCAAAAGATGGCGGAAGATGACGATTGGTTGAGTGACCTGTTGTGGACCGATGAAGCTCATTTCACGCTCCGAGGGTCTGTCAATGCCCACAACTGCAGAATTTGGGCTACCGAAAATCCTAGAACTGTCGTGGAAACTCCATTGCACGACGAGGAAAGTCACGGTATGGGTTGGATTTACCACATCTACTGTTGTCAGGCCTTTTTCTTCGAGGAAATGCGTGATTCTGGTTTTGTAACTGCTAACGTGCTAACGCCGATATGTTACAGAATCGCATCGTCCCCAGCCTGGCTGATAAACACCTGCTGGAACGTACGATTTTTATGCAGGATGGCGCTCCACCCCATATTACTAGACGCGTGAAAGATCTCTTGCGTGCGTCGTTTGGTGATGATCGTGTGCTCAGCCACCACTTTCGTCACGCTTGGCCTCCCAGGTCCCCAGACCTCAGTCCGTGCGATTATTGGCTTTGGGGTTACCTGAAGTCGCAAGTGTATCGTGATCGACCGACATCTCTAGGGATGCTGAAAGACAACATCTGAAGCCAATATCTCACCATAACTCCGGACATGCTTTACAGTGCTGTTCGCAACATTATTCCTCGACTACAGCTATTGTTGAGGAATGATATTGAACATATTGAGCATTTCCTGTAAAGAACATCATCTTTGCTTTGCATTAATTTGTTATGCTAATTATTGCTTATCTGATCAGATTATTGCTTTTCTAATTATTACTTTTCTAATATAACCCATGCATGTCATTCTAAGTATGTGTGTCAATTTTTACCTCTCTATCTACATTATTCCGTGATTTATTAAGTTTTCAAATTTATACTGACTTTTTGATCACCCTGTATATATATATAAAGAAGAACGTTTGTGTGTTTGTTCCCGATTAGCTCGATCACTACTACGTCTATCATCATCAAACTGTCTACAATTCTTTTCTGGGTCCTGAAAATGGTCGACGTACATCTTTTTCCAAAAAAAAAAAAAAAAAAAAAAAAAAAAAAATAGCTAAAATCAGAGAGATTAATAAAAATTTCTGAAAACGCTAATTTTCGCCCTCATTTCTCCGAGTCTCGCACGCTGCAAATAAAAATCTGCTTTATTTCGAGGAGTGTTGCCACTGCTCGCTTTCTAATCGCAGATATTGTTAATAAAAAATTTCTTAGTTTTACCATGAAATAAAAATAGCATTGCGAAACATTAAATACATCATTCCCGATTCCAAAAATTCCCGGGAAGCCATTTCGACTGTTCCCATCTTCGTACGACTTTAATCAGACGAGATATTAATTAAAAACTCTGAAAACACCAATTTTCGCACTCATTTTCCGAGTGGCAACAGTCTCGCGCGTTGGCTATAAAAATGCTTTATTTCGAAAAGTGTTGCTACTGCTCGCTTTTCAAATCGTAAAGTTTCTTAATCAAAAATTTCTAAGTTTTTACAAAATCTCTCTCTCTATATATAAAAAGAATGCCTGTTTGTGTATTTGTTCTCATTATTGAATACTGATCAATTATGATCCATTTTTTGCCACATTCAATCGACTAAAATTGAATATAGGTAAAATATTGGACGAAACTTCAGCTTTTACCACCATTTAATTAGAAAAATGAAAATATTAAAAACGGCATGGCATTGTTGCTGATATAATGAGAGAGAATTAGCTTATTTTTCTATGTAAATTTTTTATGTGGGTTCCATATCGCACCAAACTTAAAAATGTATGACTATGAATCGTATTTTTTGCATCGTTATTAGAGAAGGATTACAGCGGTATCACTCTCTCCATTGTTAGAAACATTACTCTCAATGTAACTTAATTGGCATCCAGTACTTCCGATAGTATACATATATAGAAAGAGAGAGAAAATTATATGCATATATTATATCTGTATTTATATCTATGACAAGATATCGTAAGTGTGGCGTAAAATTCACGTATGGAATAATAAAGTGTGGCCGACAAGGACTGAAGCTTTGCTATGACTACTAATTTTATGTTATTCTGCATCCATACGAACCGTCGCTCTTGATCCAGAAATGAGTAGCAATTCGTATAGTCTGCAATTTCAAAGTCCAGGCACACTAGAATAAGTCCTCGGCGACTATAGATGTTGATATACTCTTGAATCATAACAATTATGATTATTTCTTATATGCAATTTATACAGGTTAAAGGAGGCGATATCATTTTAGACAGACAAGCAGGACATAGAAAACACGATAGCAATGGCGGACGCTAGGCAAAGGAATGTAGAAGAATAAAGACGTAGTTACTGTGCCAAGATTATTTATACTTAATCTGATGTACAAGTACACCTAATCTGTGACTGGCTAATTTTAGTTTTAGTTGCCCTTTTCAAGAAGCGTTACATAAAGTAGAAAGATCTCGAATTTGGCAGAACAGATGAATTTAGGGGGACATCACCAAATTTAGAATGTTAATTTTGAGAACGCCAATTATTTTTTTAAAGCAGCTTTCGTATTTTGTTATATCTTACATATACACACATGTCCATAAATTAAGGATAATGCAAATTCAGGCAAAGGAAGAGTTAGAAGCTAGGCAAATTTGACTTATATGTAAAGCTTATTTATTAAGCAAAAGGGGTACAGAGCAAAAAAAGATGCTTTATGTTTGACATTATTAAAAAAATTAGCGATTTTTTCTCCCTGGAGCAAATTACAAAAAAAAAACCTATTTACAAAAAAACAATATTACATGATTGGTATGATTGTTAATACATTGTATGTCTCCCAGACGCTGCAATACACTCCGTACAAAGCCTAGGCATGCTGAGTATAAAATGATCGGTCTGATCTTGTGGGATATTACACGACTCAAAAAGCAATGCTCTCCGAAGTTCCGGTAGACATGTAGGAGGAGGTTGACGGGCTACAACTCGTCGGCCAAGCATGTCCCACACGTGCTCTACTGGATTCAAGTCCAGCGAGAATGCTGGCCAGTTCATACGAGTGATATGCTCCCGGGCGTTGTCATCCATAAACACGAATCGTACGCCCATGGCGCCCCGAAACAAACAACGTGCATGTTGTTCCAGAATGACGTCCCGATAGATTTGGCTTGTCATGGTTCCAATTTGAACATGCAGGTCAGTTCTGGAACACAGAATAATTCCACCCCAAACAAGCACTCCTGCACCACCGTAACGGCGTCGTTCAATGATGTTTTCTTGGTGGTAACGCGTACCTGGATCTCTCCATATGAAAGTCCGGCGAGAGTCAGACACAAGCTAACTCTGTACTCGTCCGAAAACATCACACCAGCCCACTGTTGCGGTGTCCAAAACGCATGCTCTCTACTCCAGGCTAACCGCAGGCGACAGTGAGTTGCAATATGTGGAACGCATCTGACAGGTATACGAGCCTATAGACCAATCTGCCCTAAGCGTCTGTACACGGTCTGCCTCGAAATTGTCGTACCAGTGGCCGAAGAGAGCCGACGAGACAGGTCTGAGGCTGTGCTTCGCCTCTTTCTTTTGGCAGTAACTGCCAAATACCAGTCCTCATTCGGCGTTGTAACTCTGGGGCGTCCTGTGCTGTAACGTCTACTCAATTTACCATCATCTTGGAAATGTTGCCAAAGCCTGGAGATGACATTCTTTGCAATTCCAAGTTCGTCTAATACTTCCAGTTCAGTACGCCCACATTCCAGACGGCCGATCGTTCTACCACGTAAAAAATCATCCAAATGCGTCCTTTGTGTCCTAAATATTCGGTTATTGCACTGAAATGCTTATAAAGCGCCTGCGAACAATTTTACTTCTTTGATATATCAATTCTTGATATTCTTTGATATTCCTGATATATCAGTCTCTTACACTCTCGTCATTGTGACCTATCATCAGTGTCATCTGGTTACTTCCTGAAATTTGCATATGATTCTTGAAGATGTGTGTAGTTATTTTACAGGTGATATATTTATTTTAGAGTTCGATTTCCGCGTGACTCCGAATTATCCTTAATTTATGGACATGAGCGTATAAACGTAAGTTAAAGATCTTACACAACGTCAAATCTTTATCCATCCGACAACTAGGAGGTTAACAGTCTTTTTTGTGTGTTGATATGATAAATGAGTAAATTAAATAAATTACTTGCATTAGAAATTACATCAATAAAAGAAATACTGCCAAAAAACTAAAATAAAAACATTTATTTAGAAACAAGTACAATCCCTCACTTAATTTCGCAACCTACTGCTTTAATTTGAAAGATTAATGTAAAACCGTACATCACATCTAATGGCAATAAACTTGAGATTTATCATATTAGTATTTACAGAAATATTTTACTCCAAACTTTTGCGTTTTATACTTTCCATTTGATAACCCTTATTCTTCACCATTTTTAATACTAAATTTCTTACCTTACATTCGAAACATTCCGTATTTTCCTTAAATATGTCTTTCGAAAATTTTTCTGCTTGAAGCCAAACTTTGGAGTTATTTTCTTTTCTTATAGACAATATTATATATCATTGCTTTAGATACAGAAACATCATGACTTTGACAGCATTTTTAATACACTGAATAGGAATAAATTTCTTCGGAAAGTGCACAAACATACGCTTCCGTCAGTTGCTTCTTTAAAAGCGTCATTTCGCACGAAAACAAACTTAAAGAACTTTAAGAAAACAAACTTTTGTTAAGTAGCAGACGATCATTTACACTTGTAAAAACATAGTTGAGCAGCTAAAAATTTTCTAAGCAGGCAATTTTTATAGCAAAGCAAATTCGTCATAATATTTGAGAAAAACCTGCGTAGCTCACAGAGCAATTAACAACTGTAGATGAAATTTAAATATTTTGAAACATCATTAAAACCAATTGATTTAAAAATCATTAAATCAAAAATATACGCAGTAAGAAATATATATTTCTAAACACATTAAGAAAATATACTATATTAAGAAATATTCTCTTATTTCTTAATTAATCTCTACATATAATAAAACAAAGAATCTGTGTGTGTGTGTCTTTCGTTCGTGTTGCGAGTAAGCTAATAGACCCAGGGCCACGAAATTTGGTACATAGGTGTATCTACGCAAGAGCCAGTGCACCTCGAAGCGATTTTTTCGAAATAAAATTTTTTCTGTTTTATGTTTTGTGACCAAATCGCGTCATTTTGAGACACAATGGGCTACAGGAAAGCGAGATTTCACTCTATACCTTTCATTTTTACATCGTCGTGAAGCGTAGACACTTAGCTATTTTACGAACTTAAAATAAATTTCGTATTTCAATAAATCGATTAAATACGAATTTATTTAGGAAGGTGAGCTTAACACGTTTTCCGCGGAATTTGTTTTCATAAAAACTTATTTTAAAAAATGTGCTGTGTATTTTCCTTTGATTTTTAGACAAGTTGAACTTTAATCCTTTCGACTCCTTTTAAAAAAAGAATTTTGAAAAAATAATAATATTTTGTATTTTTTTTAAATTTTTTAAATGAAGCTTCCGAGTACACTTCTCACATCTCGGATATTTTAAAATGTAGTTTTGGCAACAATTTTCCTTTCTTATTGTTGTTGATAGATTTTTGATGAAATTGCATCATATTGAATAGTTTCATTCTTTTAAAAATTTCGATTCGGCAACAATTTTTCATCGTATTTCTTATGTTACTGCTTTTAAGAGACTGAAAAGTTTAAGAAATTAAAAGTTGTTTCTTTTTGCAACGGTAAATTGTTTAATTACTTTATTAGGATAATTAACATTTGTACCAAAGGATACTGCTTATTTCATTGTAATATTTTATACAATTTAAATGGCTGCGACGTGACTGCTGACACATTTCCTCAGAAGATAACCTAAAGTATCATAACGTTTCAAAATTTCAGAAAAAGGATCATTCACACTATCGAGTAAGAAAATGTTTAAAAAATTTTAATTTTATTGTAGAATTTTTATATAATTTTTTATGTTGTCACGGTGATGCTTAAGAACGGGGATATAAATTATGCTTTAACAAATGTTTAATGCACATCTCACGCAATTAATTTGCTAAAAATTCAAGATGTATACGTTTTTCTGGAGATACATCAGGGCCGTATACAAAGGAGGGTTGGAATCTTAACAAAGAGAAAAAAGTTGGAAGAACTTACGCGGCCATAGGTCCCAGGTGTGTCTTTTAGCATTTTTCCGGTAGGTTTAAAAGCCAGTCGAAGGCTGGCCGCATAGCGGCTAGTATATTTATAAAAAATACATTTGGATCATACTAAGTTGAACTAAAAAAAGAAAAATCCTTTGTATTAAGGGGGGAAATTTGATTTGCGTAGAAAACCATTTATCGGAACCACCTATATGAACATTTTCTATCTTTAATAAATGAAATCTCTGACTGAACGCTAAACTGACACAGTCATATGAAGGTTTAATAGATTATAATTCAGTTATCTTCTCACAATATAATTACTTGCACTCTTGGCTCTCATTATTAAGTATAACCTATAGATCTTCTACCTTTAGAAGATTTTCGGTTACAGTGACCTTTTCTGGTACAAGGTCATGGAATAATCGATGGTATGCCGCATTTTAAAGTTTCGGTGTTAGTTAACGGTTTAAAGGAATTAGTTTTTTTGTCAACTGCCTAAGTAAGTTTTCTCCCCAGAAAATTAAATTCTTTCACATGCCTTCAGGAAATGACGAACTTTTATTTCTAAAAATTGTTCCAAAACTCCTCATTTTACCCTCAGAAGACTTTTCTTCTCTCTACTGGTCCAATATATATTCTAATTTATTCAAGCGACGTGAAAGAGGACAAATCGTTTGGTAAAGTAAATCATCAATCATAACGTCTTGCAGGGGATGAAGCCATTTATCTGAGCGATTTTACATATTTATGCAAGCGAAAATATATTAAAAAAAAGTCTCATTATGGTATAAAACCTAATACTCCTCACATCTCTACTAATAAAGGAGTTAAAAAAAACAAAGAGAGAGAGAGGAAGAAATGAAGCATTAATTCATATTTAGTCCTCGGATTTATATCTAGATTAAAGGTCGAATGACTACAGCGGCAAAAACTAATTCGCATTAAGAATTCACAGTAGCTTGCGGGGCTTCATGCGCTTTCATTGTTCACCTTAATTAAGGAAGAGCTATTCCAAGAAATTGAGTTATTAAAGTTGTATGCCTCATTTGGAAGACCCTGTCAGAAAGAGGAGGATGGCCGGTAGCAAATGCAACTTTGTTTGAGTATCCAAATTAGGATTCCCTCATGGGTGTGGCCATTGTATTCAGTAGGGTAATGCAAGTTCCGAATACATCTGAATCACTGGGGGAAAATAAATCTTATTTATTGTATCTTTGTTTCTGAAATATTCATAGAAACGTTCTCTGCTCTTGGTATGAAATATAATGAATGCGAGTGAGCGTCTGCTAATGTGCTGTACGGTTAAATCTGTGATGTGTGATCAAATTTAAATCTGGGATAAAATCTTAATCGCACAAATACTGATTTATTCTTTTTGACGCATGATATGGCATTTTTTAAACTCCCGTTTTTTTTTAAAAAAAAAAGACAGAATTTCTTTCATTGTTTCTGTTCTCAGGTATGATATTAATGCGATTTCGGTACCTTTTAAATATATGTAATCTGAAAACGAATATATTGTCTAAAAGCAGTATGTCAGGACTGAGTGTTCTATGCATACTTTTGGCGAACATATTCGTGAAGTTGTTAAAGTCCTGATCTGGAACAGGGAGCTGAATGCAGCTATGTTCAGTGGAAGTGGTAGAATAACTGCACGCAAGGAGGGTTTTAAAATGACCCTTTTATTAAACTACTAATTACAGCCACTTCCCAACTCGGAAGGGATAACAGAAAATAATGACAGCACTTGGGTCTAAACTGAACAATCAAATAATTTAAAATAAAGCTAAGTAGAAATTAAGTAATCGTTGCTCATAGAGCTATAAACGCGAGAATGGCCTCTATGCTAAACTATGAATGGTGCGTAGCAAGATTTAGCTAATACTAACGCAGTTAGATTTCTTCAATCAGTAATAGCGTAACAGCGCTAAGGCTTAGAACTTAAAATACTAGCTAGTCAGGTGGACGTCGAACAGAGCCGCAATGATCTGAGACTAAAAGCTCTCTCACGCCGAGAGGTTCCTCGCTAACCTTTTAAACGCAAAATTTGGCTCCACTTCAAATTAGCATAAAGCTGAAACGTGCGCTGATTCTAACGGGAAGTTGAAATAATAACTTACAGGAAAGAGAAAATTAACATAAAACTTTGTTAGTTTAAACTAAAACCTTACAAGTATACTGTTTATAGCTCCTACACATCTATATGTATTGGTATCTAGAAGGCATAGCCACGTAATATTTATAAGCAACCGTATCTTTAAATCTCTTACTAATCCATCCTTTAAGAGAATTATTTACCAGTATTCAGTATCACTAACAATTAAAATGGAAGAGAAACACGATAATGTAAAATTCAAAGTGAAGCAAAAACACAACCTCAGTTTATTTTGAATAAAACTTTGCACCGATTTCAAGGGCGATCAGACACAAGTCCTCCTTCTTCAGGAAGAAGATTGTTTCCGTTCTGCTGCGAGTTTCAGTTTATTTTAGTTTTTGTTTCAAACTTTGATGTAGGAAGGTTTTTCATGTGATTTTCACATTTTATGATCCTAAAGAAGAGGCATTTGAGTCTGAACGCCTCAAAATAAATAAATGTATCCAAAATTTAGCCAGAATAAGATTACGTTTTTGCTTTATTGCAAAAACCACAGACTAACTAAACAGAAACAGACACAGACCTACTAGACAGAAAACTATTCTTTTTCTAATTTTTTACATGTAAGGGCATATTTCTTTAAGCACTTGATTTGCAGGAATTTGCCATAGGGTCCAAATTAAAGAATTAATCTTCAGAAAAAATACTTATCTTAATTGGAATATCTAGTTTTAATTGGAACATTAAAGTTTAAGTTTAGTATTGTAAGATTCTAGCTTAATTAAAGTTACTCTGTTGGCTAGATCTTTAATTGGACGATGAAGCGACTATTCATTAAGTTCCGTTGTATTAATAACAACACATAGGAAGGGTGCAAGGCCCTTTTATTAAACTCGAGAATAGTATATACAGTTGGCATTTCTAATGTATACAGGGGTCTTGCCAATACTTTTGGCGGAAAATGAAAAGAGAAACATAAAATTAAAACTAAACCTAAGTTGAGTAGTCAGCTGAAGCTACACAGAAATTTTTAAAATCGTAGTTGGCTCTTGGTGCTACCATCGACGTACACTTTGCCGACAATTAATATACACGGCCTTAAAAGAGTAAGTTTGAGTAGCAGAGAAACAACGTGGCCGAAAGGCAGAACACGCTCTGGCTGAAGTAATTCAGACACCAGCTTAAATACATGGTATCATCTTTCTACATGACCCTGCATACCGCGAAAAACTGAAGAAATTAAAGTTTAATTAATTAAATTAATTGAATTCTGGCAAGAAAGCGTGAGTTGAAAACAAGAGTTATAGGAAAGGTTGCTCCCAAAATAAAATTAATGGTTAATTAAATTAAATAAAACCCCACAGTAAAAATAGCTGTGACGCAGAGTAAGGGGACATTCATATGTGAAGTATCTCCTTAAATTCAGATGCTTTTATAAAATGTAGTTAAAATAAAATATCTAAAACTAATCTGGAAAAGAAAAATTCAATGTACTATTTTAAAAATTTCGGAAAAAATTATTATTTATCATAGAGCATTCTGGTATGTATTTGCTTTGGCTAGATGAAATTATGTCAGAGGTTATGCAAGCGAAACGATTTTGGTAAATCATTCACTATCGCGTCAATCAAACGTTTTTTCACGGAATTACCTAGGTTGAGAAGAACCAGTAGTATGAATATCATTTTGTTAAAATCATATGTTTCCAGCTGATATAATGTTATTCAATAAATTAACATAGTTTTTCAATAAATTAACATAATGTTTTTCTATAAACTGACATGATGTTTTTCAATAAATTGACATAATGCTTTTAATAAGCTGACAATGTTTTTCAATAAATTGACATATCACCTTTAATAAACTGACATAATGTTTTTCAATAAATTGACATAATATTTTTAATAAACTGACATGGTCGTTTTTCAATAAATTCACATGATGTTTTTAATAAACTGACATGATGTTTTTCAATAAATTAACATAATGTTTTTGATTAAATTAACGTAATGTTTTTGAATAAATTAACATAATGTTTTTCAATAACTTTTCATATACAAGTGCCATACCTAAGTACGTTAAGTAGTGATCAGACTTTTAACAAAATTGAAAAGCAGTCTCTCACCTATCATAGCCATAAATTTTTAACAAATATTTTATCATAAGGCAAGTAAAAAAATTTTGAAAGCCTTCAGATCTTAAATTATGCGAAAAGGGACTTTTTTTTCATTTACACACGCATACGCGTTTCGATAGCATTTGGGCTAAAAAACATATTTTAAAACACCATATCTTTATAATTTCCGATACGCATTTTCACGTACTAGAGATGAAATTGTGTTTTTTTTCCGCAGTGTTGCTATTGTTAGCTTTTAAATCGTTGAATTCCTTAATCATAAATTAGTTAAAGCTTAAAAAATTTGAAATTTGATAACAACACAAATCCGAATCTCAAGATTCGGGCTTCCAGGTGTCCATATTAAGGTACCGAACCACTCTATTCAAAATTCGATGGCTTTAGGTACCGTCGTTTTATGACAATGCGAGAAACATGCATACATTTATGCACATTCTTCATTATTTAATTTCTTTAACTGTAATACAGGGCCGCAATATTTTGTGGCAACAGTTTGAAAAGTGGTGCAGACTTTTAATGTTTCCGACGCAAAATCGCAAAACGAAAACAGTAGTCCTTCAGGGACAAAGCCCCTTTCGACTAAAAAAAAAGAGAGGCAGTTTTATAGCTTTGGTGTTAGTAGCAAAAGCATTTAAGACTTCCTTTTAAGTTATTTAGCTGAGACACGCTTTCGCTATAAAAGCACCTTAAGTAATTTGGACTAAGATGGGAACGTGATTTGTTTCTGTACCATATATCATGTGAAGGTAAGATCGTAACTTGCATACCTTAATCAAGCACCGAGTTTCTGGATCGCAGTAAATGAGAACAATCTCACATGCCTGCCAGAAATGAAAGCGTAACAAAGGGGAAGCAAGAAATAAAAAAAAAAAAAAACACAAATTCTCTCTTCGACCTCAGCTGGTACTTTGTTAATGGTTGATGAAGGCAGGGCAGAGTAGCTCGAAGAAAAAAAAGTGAGAGGCAAAAGGGAAAAAAAAAAGGAAAGAGGGATAAATAAATGAACAGAAAAGAAGAATCGAGGCACAAGGAGTGGAATTAGGACTTCCCAACATTTATTACAAGTCTCTCTCTGAAGTAAGTGAGTAAGTAAGGTTTTCTGCAGAGATAGGATAAGTCCCACTGGACCGAAGCGGACTACGTCGCTAGGTCAGTAACGATGTGCTTAACCGTAACCGCCGAATGGCGTCAATCTGCCCTGGCGGCTCTGATTGAAGCGCGAGTGAAGGTGGCAAGTGTTCCTTCAGTTAGCAATTTGCTTGAACGACAATTGGAAAAGATTTCTGTCCACTGGAAGCTTGTAAAAAAAATTGAAGATTTGAACTCTCAAGAGTCAACGAATTTCTAACCTCCTGTTACAAAAGTAAATCCAAAAATTCAGATGTTTTTTATGATATGAAATCTCGTTTCACATTAGCTGGTATGGATTTTTAAGCAACACTTTTTCCAACACCAACCACATAGGGAGGTCAACTTTCTGGCAGAATGTTTCAAGTGAAATGTGAATCCTGTTGATACAAGTGTTATTATATATAAATATATATATAATTTTCTTTAGTAAGTTAAAACTTGAACGATAGTATTTCAAGGTTTTAAAAACTGCGCATCTAGCTGCAAATTTTTTATTACACTTTTAATTAGCAAGTAATAATGTAGAAGCTATGGTACATTCGAAACCTCTAAAATCCTATTTGTAAAAGCACAGTTGTGCAACCACGAATGTACGAATGAATGTACCATAGCTTCTACATTCTTACTTATTAATTATAATGTAAATATATATATATGTAATAATAATATTCCATAGTTAAAAGTACACATAAAACCCTAACTTAAATTTCGTCTTTCATTTTTGCTTATTCCCCAGTCACAATTCTAAATGCATGTTCTTTTCATTTTAATGGCAACGATCTCTTATTTGAAAGTACGTGGAATTAAATCCACAGCCCCGTAGTCGAGTTGATTTTCCCGCTTTTTCTACACGTACAGTTATTGAATGTTCTGGAAATATTTAAAGCGAACTGGATTGGCTGACGTCATTTCTTGGAAGCTCCGCCTTTCCAGAGATTGTAAAAGGACTCGCAAAGGAATATCGGGGGGTCTTTTCATTAATGTAACGATCGAGTACACTTCAATACAAAAGTTATTAGTTGTTCTTTTTTATTTATTCCGATGATATGAATTTTGTAACTGCTGTTTTGCACGGAAAATAATAAATGGATCCTGTTCTTTAAACCTATAGTCTATTACTTTGAGCTACGACTACATGTGGCACATCACATATATATATCAAACGATTAACGAAGTAAAATTCTGCCAATCGCTTAAATTCTTCAGCAAGTAATTGAAATTTTATTTTTTATAATTATTTTTTCCCAATGGCAGATTATGAACAGTTACATTTTGTAACAGAGTACATTAATCTACGCTAAGGCCAGTTCCGGTGGTATCTTTATTATGGAAGCACCTAATAGGGAGGCCACCATTGCTCCCTATGAAGGGACGAACAGTTACAACCATTCCTTCTCTCGGACTCGAACCCAGGCCCTTCGGTAACGCAATCAGACTCCCCTAACCACTATACCGTCTGGGCAGCGAATATTTTATTTGTTGTATTATAAACTAAAGAAATGTACACTGAGCAAAAAAAAAATCTGAAGGGTTTCAGATTTGAAATTACGTCTCAAAGGGGCGTTTTTTAACACTTTGTGTGTTACCTTTATTTATTAAATATCATATTCTTCGCACTTAAATCATAAAATTCAGTTCAACAGCAATATCGCAAGATAATTTTAAAATCAGTCTATCTTTAGAATTTCCGATACACAGTTCCGCGCATTTTAAATATTTTTTTTCTTTTTCCCGTAGAGTGTCGCCATTGCTCCCTTTTAAATCGTTAGAATTTGTTCATCAAAAATTCGTTAAAGTTTTATAAAATATGAAGTAGATAATAAAACAGATTCGAAATTCGGGCTTCCAGATGCGCATATTCGGGTGGAAATGTACGTTATTCAAAATTGGATGGTCCTAAGTACCCTTGTTTTATCACATTTGGAGAAATATACATACATTTATGAAGATTTTTCATTATTTAATTTCTTTAAATATAATACAGGGCTGCAACATTTGACGGCAACAATTTGAAAAGTGATATAGACTTTTAATGATTCCGACGCAAAATCGCAAAACGAAAACAATAGTCCCTCAGGGACAGAGACCCTTTGGACTAAAAAAAATGACATTTCTACATCTCCCCTTCTACTGGGCCGATTGATGAAATTTAATTTTCGTTTTTCTTGTCTCGAAAACGTGTATTAGATTTATATATAGCAGTGAAAGACGAAGAGACAGAGCGAAAGCTTTCGTATTGCAGGCAATGGCAGGAAGCAGTCTGACGAAAAATGGCGTGTAAGGCTATTTAATAGTGGCGGCTACATTACAGGCCAGATTATTCTCGTAAGTACTGCTCTAGAGGGAAGATCTTTAAACTGCGGAAAGTTAATTAGAGGTTGCCTGTTGGCGTAGAGCAAAGCAATCATATATTTTATATTCTACATATACAGAGAATGCGGAACCCATGGGTTGGTTTTTGAGAAATCTTATGTAGACAGTGACCTTCGTCTTATTTTGAAGGTCGGATATGGTAAGTTTTATAAAGATCGAGATTAAACTGTAGATTTGCAGAAAAGACAAGCAAACATTCATTTATGTGTATACAGATGTATGAGAAAAGAATTACAGCATTTATATTGAAGATTTAAATTACAGTTATGTATTTATTACCTAGGACAGACCGGATGAAATCTGGTCCCAATTATGAATACAAGTTGAAACATTATCTTCAAACATGTTCTACGTATGTATAGTGAACTAATGAAAAGAAATATATATAAATTATTTATATGAAGCTGCAGGCTCGACCGTACTTTTTGCGAAGAATAAAAAAGCAGTGAACCTAAGATGGTCCACTCATGATTCGAGAAGATTTTGGTCACCTGTGAAGGCGGTTGTCTTAGAAAAACAGGTAATATAAAAAATTAAAGTCACTTCCTACTTAGCACAACAAAGAAAAATTTTAAAATACAAAAAAAAATTAAATATGTGAAAAAACTGTATTAACATCCAAGTGTCATCCACTACAAATTTTAAAAAAATGTATATGGTTTTATGTGAATGAATAAAAAGTACTTTATTAACGATTAAAAATTTATTAATATTCAATTTAAAAAAATTTTAAGTCAATTTCTGCTTAGGTCAACAAAGAAAAATTTAAAAAGTGGAGAAAAAAATTTTAAATACAACAAAAATTTTTTAATTAAAAATTTTTAAAACTTTTAATATGTGAAAAAAAACTGTATTAACCTCAAGTGTCATCCACTGTAAGTTAAAAAAACGGAACTTGAGTGAATGAATAAAAAGTATTTTATTAAAGATTGAAAATTTGAACAAGATATAGGGAGAGTGTGAGCTAATAGTAGGAATTTAATAACATCGATAATTATTTTCGCAGAACTACTGACTTTCAAAGATGCCGTTTATGGAATATTATTACCATGTAAAGTTCTAGTTTATTTACGTGTCCATGGCTACTAGAACTATAGCTAAGTTTGGCGACTATTCGCTGGTCTTCTTACAACTATAAATATAAGTCCAAAGAAGGGTTAAAAATACCCTTTTATTCACTCACAGATATAATGCATTTGGCCCCTTCTCGTGCTTACAGGAAAGCCACCACTTGGTCTTTAACTTGAGACACAAAACAAGGAACTAAACTCATTCGAACTAGCTAAATTTCAGCCGAAGCTGTACCGAGCTGGTCCGTAATAGAATTTTACCAGTGAATACTAACAGACACGTAACACGTAAGAATACGGTCGAACGTAGTAAGATAGGCTTAAAGCAACGACGTGGTTCGAAGGCAGAACAAGCTTTACTGAGAAACTCTGACGTCTTCTACGGGAGTGACCGAACTTCCCATTTAATACTGGTTCTGCTTCACTTACATCAGGGATGGACAAACTACGGCCCGCGGGCCAAATCCGGCCCTTTGGAAGATTGTATCCGGCCCGCGGATAGAAACTTAATTTCCCGGTTCGAGGCAAATTAAAAGAAATATATATTTAAATATTATATCCCCATCTCCTTTTCTACTTTGTTTAAATATTACTTTTTTCTTCCTTTTGTTCAAATTATTGATGATCTTTTTACTGTCTCTATTTTTGTTTTACAAAACATAAATCGATGGAAATAGCAAGCACAAACACCTTTTAATCGGTAAAGTGTTAAACGCGGAAGTACTTTGGTAGTTATACTGTAGATTGGCTTAAGAATCATTATCTGTTTATCGCGGAGAAGTATGCGAATCCAATGTAAGTGAATCAGACCTCACATTTGGCAGACTGCGCATTTTAAGCTCCAGCCAGCGGTCTTTTCTTTTGTTGCGAATTCTAGTATTATTGATTGCGTATGGAAAGATTGCGGACATATAGCATCATTGTGAATAGTGGTTTTGAAATTGTTAAAAGTATAGCGTAGCTAGTGCTTGTTTGGGTTATTCGTAAAATATTTCAACCAAAAAATGTCTACTAAAAAACGTAAAGTTGATTCAGAATGCCATGCTTTTAATGATGAATGGACCTAGAAATATTTTTTACAGTTGTAAAAGATAAACCAGTGTGTCTCATCTGCAATGAAGCTGTAGCAGTCTTCAAAGAATATAACATCATTATCGAAAGTGAGTTTCCCGAATTTAATATCTCACGCCCAGAAAATCAGTGCTATGTTTGCTTCATCTTATATATGTGAACAAGTGTTTTCAACAATGAACCTTAGAAAGAATTATTTAAGAAGTAGAGTGACAGATGAGCAGTTAGCCTCGTTCCTTAGAATCAGTACATCTCACTTCGAACCTCAATATAAGAAACTTTTAAAAATGAAAGCGCAATTTCATTCTTCTCATTAACATATTTAAATTGTAATACTTGTATATGTTTTTAAAATTTTAGAAAAATTTACCTTGGCCCGCCAAACTTTTTTTTTCGATTTTTGGCCCGCGAACGAAAACGTTTGCCCATCCCTGACTTACATAGAACGCGATATTGAAATCTCATTCTGGCAGAGCTGTAGGTGGGAAATAAGAATTTAAGATTAAAAATATATCCTAAATTTTGAATTTAAATTTTCGATATAAATGCTGTAGTTTCCTCATACATCTGTATCGACCCTCTATATCTTTATTATATGCGGCTTAAGTGTCTGTTTGTCGCCGATAGTTTATTGGTCGCTTACGTAATTGTACTAGCCAATGGGGTGAGTTGCCAAGGCATTTCGCTAGTAAAATAAATTTTATCAGAATAGTTATCGTTGTTTTAATTAAATTATCATAGTATTTAAATATTTTTAATTCATACAATTGTTTCTTATTATGCATTTAACTATATTTACATATGAATTACCTAGAAACTTGCAAACGTCGAGAAATTAAAGGAGACAAAACCAACTAACGAGTTGTGCGTAGTACATCTCATCAAGTAGGTTTACTCGAACTCTTAAAGCTAAATATCCTTTCGCGTAAAGAGTTTAAAATTTTGCCCAATTTTATTCAGACATTGTATTTTAAACTGAATTTTCAGCTGAACGCAAACTGAGCGTGTCAGAGGAACGTGAACATTTGTTTGCATTAGCAATCATCTGTTTTTGAAACAATTTAAGGCTGAACGCAAATTGAGCCTGTCAGGGGGGGAAGGTGAACATTTGTTTGCATTGGCAATCATCTGTTTTACATAAAAACTACGTCTTAACGTAATTTCTTTTAAGAATGCCTCCTAGAAAATACAGCACTAAAGAGGAGAGAAAAGGAGCTAAAGCTGCACAAACACGGCTTCCTCGACAAAAAGAAACCACTGAGCACAAAAAGAAATGTACCACTAGTGGTTTCCTTCATTGCACTCTAATTTAAGCAATTAAGCAAGTAGAAGGGGGAAACCCCGTGGGACAGTAAGCAAAGGGGCGTCCTCGCCACCTGCCCTGGGTAATTAATTCAGTTTGAATTAGCAGACACCTTTGCACAAATCATTTTAAACTACAATATCTAGAACAGCGGTCATTTCGTATGACCGCCGAGTTTTCTAGTACACATATATTTTAAGTTAATTTAACAAACTTTTGCTTAAAATCTCAGCGATTTAAAAGCTTTACGTTGCCACTCTTCAAAATGGAAATTGCAGGAATACCTTAAACGGGTGCTATTGCCTGAATTTTTTTAATATTGATGGGATCGAAACGAGTCTTCGATGTCAGGTGATTTATTTTTTAACAAGTGTTCGTTCTACAGCTTAAATAAGATTATGAAATATGAAATTAAAGAATACCTTTAAAATATAAAGTAAAGTTAAGAAAGTTAGAATATAATTACGTGAAGTCAAACGCATCTTAAGCGGATTTGCATCTACATTTAAACAAAGGCAAAGACACTGGATGTAATGGAAATTTTTCCATCGCCGTTGGAAACTAAAAAAGCATGTTAGGGTTATTTCAGACAACAACAATATAAATGACGGTAGCATACTAAGCACGGCTCACCATCCGGAATGCTTCATTTAATTCGTAATAAAACAATTAAGAAACAAATAATGAAACAATAGTAGGCATAGTAAACGACGAATAACTATACCAATCCAATTACACCAAGCGGATTTATCAAACGGTTTGAAAAATCGCAATTTTTTCAGATTTAAATCTAAATGCTCATTCATTGCTGAAGCCAAGAGCATTTCATGAAAATTTTATTGTGTAAATGTTTTAAAATTTTGTTTACACATGGGCAGTTATGTGCAATAGACAAAGTAAAAAGAATTTAATTAAGAAAGCAATTTTGCAGAGCAATGATTAATTATAACACTAATTCTAACAAATTTGATGGATTAGGATTTAATTACAGAGGTACAAAATTTCTGTTGCTATGTTAATTATATCTGAATTCGTTCTTTAAATGTTCTAAGGATCGAAATTTTTAAATACTAAAGCGGCTTTTCAAAAGCGTTTTATTTTCAAAAGAGATTTCAATATTTTTAAGTTCTTATGAAATGTTTCTTTAACAGGATTGATAAATTTAATTAGTACACGTTTTGATTAAGTTCCATCGTCCATTCATGGTAATAAAAGACAATACGAGTTTAAGGAAGCGCACAGTTCGTAGCTGGTTAAATTACGGATTTAACAGTTCTAAGATATGTTCTTTTGAGCAGAGAACGTTTTTTAATGAGCACGTTGATCTCGCATAATTTAGGAACGTAGATTTTAGAGACATCCATCCAAAGAACATGAATTTACAACATGCATACTGCGAAAAGGAAAAAAGGAACAGTTTTATATCTCCCGTTCTACTGGGTTACGAAATTCAAATTGCGTTTTCCATGTCTCAAAAGCGCGACTTAGGATTTACACTCACTTACAAAATTTAAGCACGAAGATGTAAAATGCAAACAAATCAGCAAATATTGCTTAGATTGACACAAAATTCGGCTGGAAAGTAGCATATATATTTATGCATAAAACAAAATCAATAATTATATACAGAAACGAAAACAATATTAAATTTTTGTAAGTTATCAGATAATGACATACTGGAGATTTAAACAAAATTATCTATAAAGTGAAAATAAATAGCCTAAAAAAAGAAAAAAGGACATTAATAGGGTATGTGATTCCCCCCTCATCTGTATACAAAGTTTACACCTTGTGACCATGCTTTCAATTAGGTGGTCAACCACCGCAGAATTAAACAATAGCTATTCTTCTTGTAGAGCAGTTTCCAGCTCAATAAGAGTGGCTGGAAGGTGGGAAACGTGAAGATACACCACGGTCAAGAGCATCCCAAAGATTTTAAACGGGATTAAGGTCGGGCGAATATGCTGGCCACGCCATACGCTCAATCGCTTCACTCTCCAGGTAGTCATCGACGATGTCAGCTCTATGGGGACGTGCGTTATCGTCCGTTAAAACAAAAGTAGGGCCAACTGCTGCAACGTACAATCTCACAATGGGTTCCAGGACTTCATCTAGGTACCGGACAGCCGTCCAAGAACCCCGTTTAAAGATGTGCAGGTCGGTGCGGTATCCTAATGAAATCCTTGCCCATAATGCTTCCGCCTCGGAATGCGTGATGTTCGGTGATGTTTTGGGACTGATTGCGTGTTCGTTGTTCACGCCATATCCTTCTACGCTTTGTCATCTGGCTCCAGAGCAAATCTTGACTCATCAGTAAACATGATATTGCCCCAGTCAGATACATTCCAACTGACATGTTCCCGGCACCACTGTAATCGTGCCCCTCTTGATTTGACGGATAGAGGAACACAACCTCGAGGTACCCGGGCGTACAGTCCACTAATATGTAATCTTTGGCGTACAGTAGCTGCAGATATCGCCTTACCAATGGACGCTGTAACCATGGATGTCACGCGTGTGGAGGTCTCTCTGCGATTCCGCTTGTCTACAAAAGCAATACATCGATCTTCCGTGGGGGCTGTAACCCTTGTGCGACCGGCGATGTGCCTTCGGACAACTGTCTGTGTGATTTGGAATTATTTTCATAAACGTGAAATTACAGAATGATGAACACCGAAGAAAATAGCAACATCTGTGATGAACTGTCCTGCTTCAACGCACCCTACAGCACGCCAGCGCTCAGAATCTTCCATTCGTATTCTGGAAGTCATAGAAACACGTATGTCTGGAAAACAAATTGTACGAAAATTTTAAACACCTTCTATCAGCACTTCCAGTCAACTTATGTAACCCTTCATAAAGCTGGTTTCTTATAAGACTGCCTTTTTTGTATATTTCTTGACATGAAAGCGCCATTGGCTGTTACCTAACATATTTGCATACTTCCGTCTACCTCTGCAGCGAATTGCATCCTCTTCATTTCTGATTGGCTTCCGGAAATCAGCATTTTCCTCTCCGTGCTTAACTTTTGGAAGTGAGTGTATATCAGACTTATATATAGCATTGCCCTAATATAGGTATTTTGACACAGAATGGGTCCTTTTTCTGAAGTAACATAACAGTTTTTTTTTCATATTTCGATTCTACGACTCAAATTATGCCTAAATAGTAAATTTCGTAAAATGTGATGCGAAATTTACGGAGAAATTCAAAAATTTAACTTGGCGAATTTTTTTCAGTTTGCGCCAAGAATAATTCACTTGGCGAACTTCTTAATAAATGGCAACTTATTTTCCTATCCCTTCTATTGTGTAGAAGAGGGAATAAATCACGTCGTTCCTACCTTTTTTCATTGAGCATGAGTGGAACAAAAGTCACATCGTTCCTTCTTTCGAATAATTTTAGCAAAGTGCGTAAACCACATTTTCGTTATTATCGCTTTCAACAAAAATGCCAAATTTCAAACTGCGCCAATATATAAATTTACGTATATCTTCAGAAATTCTGAATAAAAAGCTCTAATTTTTTGCAGGTATGCTTAGAGATACACCTTCTGATAAGATGATCGTAAAACTTTTATAGCCTATAATTCAAAATGTTTTCCGAAAAATTTATTAAAATTATTTAAAAATACAAATTTTAAAAATAAATCATACAAAATGGGTGAATTTTATTTGGAATGAACCTAAATTTTGAATTCTAAAAGAAGGAATCAAGTAAGTTTAATAAAAAAAGATATTAATAAATATATACCAAATTCAATTCACATGGAAGAGCTAAAGTTTTGTGAGCTAATATTTTAAAAACTACTTGTGCGATTTTTTCAGAACCTGGCAGTCTCTCATAATTTAAGTCATAGAATCGAAATATGTAAACAAATTGCTATGTTATGTCAAAAAAGTCCGATTTTGTGTCAAAATACCTATGATAGAATAATGCTATATATAAATGTAATATATATAAGTCGCGCTTTCGAGACATGAGAAACGCAAGTTGAATTTCCTCAATCGGCCCAGTAGAACGCGAGACATAGAACTATTCCATTTTTTTCGCGGAGTGTACATACAAATTCTTTGATCCATCTGCCCACAGACAATTTCCCCCTCCCCGGGAGTCGACAGGAGAGCACCCCTGACGTTCTGGCTAAAACCTCAGACAGACTCGGCTCCTGGGGTACATAATGAGCCTTCTCAATGGATGGAATCATCGATTCGGTGGTAGGTTTGTCAGGACTGAGTGTTCTGTGCATACTTTCGGCGAACATGGTCGTGATAGTGTTAAAGTCCTGATCTTGAACAGAGAGCTGAATGCAGCTATGTTCAGTGGAAGTGGTAGAATAACTGCACGCAAGGAGAAAACTACTATTAAACTACTATTTACAGCCACTTCCCAACTCGGAAGGGATAAGAGAAAATAATGACCGCACTTGGGTCTAAACTGAACAATCAAATAATTTAAAATAAAGTTAAGTAGAAAATTAAGAAGTCGTTGCTCTTAGAGCTATAAACGCGAGGTTGGCCTCTATGCTAAACTATCAAGGGTGCGTAGCAAGATTTAGCTAATACTAACGCACTTAGATTACTTCAATAAGTATGCTCATGGAGCCAGGTAAACAGAATGGGAATATAGATATATGATTGGTGCAGCCGATTCCAGCGAAAAAGGGAGGTGCACAACTACATGTTATAGCACTCCCATACGCAAAATTTCAAAACTGTATGGTTACTCGTTCTTGAGTTTTGCAAGATACATTCATGCTCTATGCTAAATGATCAATGGTGCGTAGCAAGATTTAGCTAATACTAACGCACTTAGATTATTTCAATAAGTAATAGTGTAACAGCGCTAAGGCTTAGAATTTAAAAACTAGCTGGTCAGGCGAACGTCGAACAGAGGCGTAGTGATCTGAGACTAAAAGCTCTCTCACACCGAGAAGTTCCTCGCTAACCTTAAATACAAAACTTTGCTCCACTTCGAATTAGCATAAAGCTGAAACGCGCACTCATTCTAACGGGAAGTTGAAATAAGAGTTCACAGGAAAGAGAAATTAACATAAAACTTTGTTAGTTTAAACTAAAACCTTACAGGTTTAGGTTCGGCAGGCACCGTACTGGTACTGTTGAAAAAAATATCATTAAAAAATTAAACAAGATTCTTGCATGAAGTACAAGTTGTCCAATTTTTTCTTATTTTTATTCACATCATATGCAAAAACATATTAGACTGAAAAAAATCTGAGAAAAAATAAATAATAAGCGAACCTAGTAAGCAAAAATATCCGTTACATAGAATTCTAACTATTTGTTTATTGTAAGGCCTGCTGGGAAAGAATTCAGATGACAACAAAACCAAGGTCGTCTGATCACATAGTTTTTTAACAACCGTCTTATCTGCCCCTTGGCTGTGGAGACATTAGTTACAGGGTTACAGAGTGTTATAAGGGTATCCTCGGGGGTTTATCTCCCATTGGTCAACACCATGGGAGAGTGTTAGACTCAGTTCATCGTTCTCTTTTTGTAGCGATCGCTTGTGCCCGTTGCCCCTGATAGTCTTCATAATGAATTAGTTCAGTTTCCGGGATTCCTCTTTCCGCGTTTTTCAAAATTCTTCCTGTTCTCGCGAAATCGAAGAGACACAGTCTCCCTCCCACAGCTCCTCAAGAAGATGTCACGATGAGTCATTAAGAAGAGCTGGACAGTTTCTTGTGAATAAGTTTCTCTTCGTCAGGCTTCTCTAGAAATCTTTAGTTTCACAATTCTGTTGCAATATTAACTATTATTTTCACATCTTACGCTAATCAATAGGGATGTTTTAGACGTTATCGAAACTAAAAGGAATAAAACCTTTTAGTCCTTTTTAAAGTTTATCAGTATCGAATTCAGAATAAAATTAAGGAAAATATAGTTTATTGGATTTGCGTAAATGAAAGAATTAAAAGCTGCAAAGGCGCAATTAAGACCAAAGAAGTCGTCGTTTTATAAGAAAGAACGTCGTTTTAGAACGAATATTTATTCTGAAAGATTTTATTGTAACGTACCTTTTTGCAGAATTTCGGAAGAATTCGGCATGTTATTTTTACTTTAAGAAACGTGTTCATTGTCAAAATCATCGCAACGTTTGAACATGTGTCTCCCTTAAATGCAGTATTAGCTTCATTCATGAAAAATCTGAGTTTCTAAATATTTTTCGATTATTTCTTTTAAAAATTCTTTTTATTAATCTAAAAATTTTTTGCTTTCCTACCTTTCGGGTAAGGCCAAGGCCCAGTCGTCCCCACTATGTAACCTCTTTGAGAAGGGGTAATGAAGATTGACGATTTCGCGGAAAAGGAACGTTTTTGACAACCGCGCAAACAGGAGTCGAGGAAACAGGAACACACCGTTCATAATTGTCACCCGAAGTGACTTGAGGTGGCGACCACTTGGATTATTTCTAGGAGTTGGGGCGTCAAGAACCATGTTAGGGACTTTAAACAGCCCAGATCATGAAGTTCCTTCTCCCTAGTGTACAGTTCAAAGACAAAACGAAAGCAAAGGATGCAAATGGATGAAAGTTCACCGAGGTTGGAAAGGAAAGCTTTTTCATACGTCAAGCACGTGTAGTCGCTTTTTTCACGACAAACTGTTGCTCCTGTAAGTGCTCACAGGAATCAGATTTTTATAGTTAAATAAATTATTAAAGCAATTCTTTACATTTTACGGTTCTTCTGTCTCTTAAGCAAGTATTCGTAGTTGTGAACTTCCTAAAAAACTAGGAAAAACAATATCAAATCGGAGATTTATTTACATTCCATTTGTCTAAAACAGAATATAGTTTTGTTGTGTAGCGAAATTAAGATTATTTATTAATTCATTTATATTCCAAATTGTGCTTTACTATGCGTATTTTATCTAACCTCTGTGTTCATTTGTTTTATTTTTAACTGTACACCCTTAGATAAAAGAAAACGCACCGCGACGCACAGAGAAGATATAAACAAATTGGACATAAATTGATATGCATAAAGGTTTCGAAGGAAAATGCCAAATTTTTCATTTTGATTGCCAATGAAGGAACGGTTATCGCTACAGCGCATCTGATCTGTGCAACTGGCAGGATATTTAAGAGAAGAAATTACGATTCCAGGTCATAAATTCTTCACGAATTCCATTCCGTGTACTCTGGTAGACAGTAACTGTGCCTCGCATACAGGTGCGCGAACGATATGCGCAGATGTCAGAATTTGAGAAAGGTCGTGTATTTGGGCTCAAAGAAACCGTTGGTCTTATAGGCGAATAGCTCGACATTTGAGCAGGAGCGATGCCACTATTAGACGATGTTGGCATGAATGGGTGAACCATGGTGGCACACAGCGTAAAGAAGGAAGCCGTAGACCTAGAAAAACGACCAGAACATGAAGACCAAGCAATCGTCAGAGCGGCACTCACAGCCCCAGATGCATCATCATTATCGATGATTGCACGTGCAACTGGTGCTTCAGTGACCATAAGGACCATTCATAGACGGCTCACCGAAAGGGGACTGTGGTCACGGCGCCCCTTGAACGGACTACCATTGAACTCTGTACAACGTCAAGCCTGTTTGCAGTGGTGTCGGGCTCATTCGCACTGGAATGTCACTGACTGGAGTAGAATAGTCTTCAGTGATAAGCCACGCTTTCAATTGAGCCCCGATGACCAGCGAAGGCGAGTCTGGAGACGCCCCGGGCAGCGGTGTGATATCAACCTGATTGTCTCCCGGCAGACAGGCCGACAACCAGAAGTTATGGTCTGCGGTGCAATTTCATAGAAGGACCCCTCTGGTTGTCATCCATCGCAAACTTACAACACAGCGGTACGTCGATGAAGTTCTAAGGCCCGTTGTGTTGCCCTTCATGTGACTCCACCCTGGGTTTACATTTCAGCAAGATAATGCCCGCCCCAACACTGCACACATTTCTACTACTTGCCGAACATTACATTGGCCAGCAAAGTCGCCGGATCTCTCTTCTATTGAGCACGTTTGGAGCATTATGGGCAGGGCCCTCACCCCAGCTCGGGATGTTGACGATCTAACGCACCAGTTGGACAGAATTTGGAACGATATCCCTCAGGAGGACATCCGCAACCTCTATCAATCGATACCAAACCCAATAACTACTTGCATAAGAGCCAGAGGTGGACAAACGCGTTACTGACTTGTTCACTTTGTGAAGCTCTATCACTTCAATAAATCATACAAATTTTCTCAGACTGTAATCATTTGTTTTTCTGTACATGTACTTCACTTCTACCGATTTTCATCCCATTCGGATAACTCTTTCTTGGTGCGTCTTTTTTTTTTTTTTTTTTTTTTTTTTTTTTTTTTTTTTTTTTTTTTTAGTGTAGTTTTGTACTTAAGATAGTAAGTTAGTTATTTTCGTTTTCGGAACGCGCTTGGCAGTAGACAATGGAAATATGTGTTATTTTTCATGTTATAATCTGAATTTAAAAATATTTAATTTGAATTTACATATTTATAACTTATACTAGAAGTAACAGAAAAATTTGCACTTTAAAAATACTTTCAAGTTGATAGCTGAATTAGTTTGTGAAATTTGCTCATTTAATTAACAAAATCATTCTGGTTAATATCGAGAAATACAATATTACGAGATTATAAGTGTAATGAGTTAGTTATCGATTAATTTCCATTTATAATTTTAAGATACGCTTGATTCTAATATTAATATGCTAAATTATGTAAAAATGTACAATATTTTTTTAACTCCTGGAAGTATCATCATTATATGCTACCAGTTTAATTTAATTTTAAAGGTAGAATAAAAGTCTGTTTCACTTTTTAAATTTAGTATGATGTTTTATTTTATTGCCTTGTCTGCTTTACTTGATTTGCACCAGTTATCATTGGGTTGTTCGGGTATTTAATTTAAAAATCACAACGCAAATTTAATTGATTGATATTTTTTGCTAATCTAAGGTGTTTTAATGTACTAATCACTGAAAGCACTGCTTTATATTTAGAGTTCTTCAAGGCACTAATATAACAGTTTTAAGCATTTATCAAATTGTAAGAGACGTAAAAAATAAAAATTTATGTTTGGCACAGGAGGAAATTGTTCGAAAAATAAAAAGCTAAAGATAAATATGTAAAAAGAAATCTAACCCCAAATCTTTATCTTCTTTAATATATCTCTAAGTCAAATTTTAATAGCAATTTCCATTGAACTCAAACAAGTACTTCATTGCCACCTTATTTACGAAAGTTTGGGATTATAAATTGATGACACATCGGAAGAATTCTATTCTTACGCTTCAGTAGCAAAACATCAGCATAGTAATTGCCCGAGTGCTCAATTTTTACCCAACACTGACTTCCAAAGTCCGAAATTTAACATGCGGGCAAAAAATGAAGCAGCGAAAAATAGCGCATTTTTTAAGTCATGCATGAAATTCCATTCTCCTTTAAGAAACTTGCCTCGTAGATTTGCATACTTATGCAAAAACTTCACTTTACGAAGACTAACGGAGAATTAATAGCTTAGATCACGCCATTCTTTACAGAAATTCGGGAGGAACACATAAATCGAATTAAATTCGGCTGAACAAAGAAGCGAATATACCATTCGTTCTTCTCATTTCGTTCAAAGCATTCATTCAGAGTTACATATTATCTTCAAGAAATGTTACGAAATAATGAATTAAAAGCACACAGCAAGTTAGAGCATTGTCAGTAATAGAATCCAAAGTAAAACCGCCAGTCGTTGTGTTTCCCAAGTTTTTTTTTTTTTGTTTGCTTTGTTTATTTCCAGTTTTTCGTCGTCTTCTTCCCCATTATGACACGATCCATTTGTTGAATGGGTTGAAAATAACTCGATACAAACCGTTCGTAATTAGATTTTATTTAACCCAGAGAACGTTCAGAAGAAGATTTTTCACAAGCTCTTTATTTCGTCTTCTATTAAACTGAAGGTGATTTGAACTATTTCGCTTCAGCTCAATTGTTAGATATTGTATGTAAAATCGCATTCTGGATTCTAAAAAATTTACTTCGAATTTACATTGATGAAATTGAGGTTTTAATGTAGCGCAGCACAAAGGAGTTGTGCTACATGATACAAAATTTGGGATGCGTGTTTATATATCTGAAAGAGAGCGTCTATTCAAAGTTCGCGTCAGAAGAGTAAGTATGGCGCCCTAGTAGCATCATTATAAACACGCAAATCAGGCTTATTTTAAATACTCGACTTAAGCTTTGTATGCTTTATTCAACTTCCAGATTAGGTATTATGACTCAGATATGAGTCAAAAGTAACTTTAAAACTCTTAGAAAACCGATGCAGTTATGCTTAAAATACGGAAACGCCCTTTCCTGTCCATTACCAGTCCCGTCCGTTTCCTCCCTTCCCCATCCATTAACGCACAAAGAGAAGTGAATATTTCAAACGGTATCCTTTCTACTTCCTAACAAAGAAGCTTCCATTAGTCTTTCGGGTAATCTGTCTGTAATTAACTCATACAAAGCATTTGGAGAAACTGCACCTCTACGGCGTACCTTACATGAAGGGAAGAAATATCGCAAACTCGGTCCGGTTGTGTAGTTTAAATGAAAGGCTGTCTTGAGCGCTTTAGCCTTCAAAGCTTTAAGGAGCAGAAAGAAGGCAAGAAAATCAATTACTTAGTTTGAACAATGCAGGGTAAAAGGGACACGAGAAGCAAATATAGCATGACAGTATATTCATTTTAAGTTATGTTGTCCTGCAGTCGCAGTTAATATCGTTGCAGAAATTTACTCATAAAACAGGAGTGAACAACAATTATAAACAGGAAGGAAGAGTAGTAGGAATATACATATATCCCAGAGATCAGTAATTCAAATTGAACCGTTGAACAGAAAATTTAGAAGAAATGTGATGCAACAAATGGCAGCTAGGCAAATCATAGCTTTTTTAAACGTAACTTGCTAATGCATTTCTGAAGTCGACAAAATATAAAAATGTTAAAAGCTAACAGTTGAAAGCACTGTACTTGGTCGTCAAAGAAATATTATAATTAAGAAATTGGTATTGAAAATATTATCATCGACTCCTAAATTAATGGAAAATGAAACGCCAGCAAGAGGAAGAAATTAGTGCAAAGGAATGAAATGTAGGCAAAGCAATTGTCTAGGTTACATATTTAACATTTCAAGGTCATACTTTAAAGCCTGAGCAAGAACAGCCATTTCAGATGGGAAATGATGGTTTATTAGTAACCTCTGTAATCTCTACTATCTGAATGCCGTGTTATTCTGTTGTATAACGTGCCTTATCATTCTGTGAGATGGAATTCCATATCTTTTGCGCTTAGTAAAAAAAACAAGTCCGTCCTAGTTGTTGATCACGCTGAATTTGTTGTCCAGTCATGCCCCGCACCTGCTCGATGGGAAAAAGATCGGGTGATGTCGCAGGTAAAGGCAATATGTCGACCCTCTGTAGACCATGTTGGGTGGTAGCAGAGGTTTGGGGACAAGTGCAACTCTTCCTGTAGATCCAATGTGTTTAGGCCGCTGACAGCTTTGATTCAAGCGCAGAACTGGGCTCCTCTTAACCGACATACGGTCATCAGTGGCACTAAAACTAAATCGGTTCTCATCCGAGAGTACAATAGATCTCCACTTCGGCACCAAATGAGCTCTAACTTGACACTGTCGAAGCTGCAGATGTCAGTAATTTGGAATTAGTGATATGGCAGCTACAGAACGTCTCTGCCAGAGGCTCTGTAATTCGCTGTGCCAGCAAAAGCTTCAATGCGTTCTGCAGATTCAGTGGGATGCTTGACAGACCTGCGGTGAATACTACGGTCTTTTCTTTGAGTGGTGGCAGGTATGCGGCCGAACCTTACTTCTGGAGGCAGTGCTCTTACGTGACCACTACTCACAACACGCATGCAGTACACACATCCCTGCCCAAGTCGTTTTACAGAAACACAAGAACCGGACCCACGTCTTGTTTTCCACTTGGGCCTGCCTCTCGAGGTGTGTGTATCCAAGCTCCTGTGACCACATCAACGACAGCGCAGACCCCACAGTTCCTGCCCGGCTTTATACAAAGCTTGGAACAAGGAAGAAACGCTAGCAAAATGTAAAAAAAAACAAAAATTGAAATCTTGATCATCTCGCCTCCGGGCACCACTCCATTGGCTTCGATTTTTCACTTGGTGCCTTGTCCACTTTGTCAGTCCTCCGTCACTGGGACTATGAGGGCCAAACCCCCGATGACTAGACCGGTGATCTCCGATCTAGCTCCACAGACAGAGGAACAGACACGAAAGTAACAGTACGGTCCCTGCTAAGCCTGGACCAACCTTAGACTGAACTAGGGCTCTAGTCCTGTGAAGTCAACTTATACAACAGCTTATCCTCGTGGTTGAGACTGCCTAGATACAGATCCTAACCAGTACTTCCCAGGAATTCTCCTGAGTTAACCACCGGGGGGGGGAATCTTTTTACAGTATCGCCAAAAGGAAATCCACTTTCTCATATCCTTCTTACGTGGCCCCGTTCAAACTCTGTAAGCTAGTGACACTGCCTTCTTCGGCTCTTTAACCCTCTGAACGGCCAGGGTTTTCGCTAAGAAAGCACAAATTTCCCAAAACTACTATGAGAAAAATTTTCTTGATTTTAATGTAAAAATTCTCTTGGCAATTTATACCTGGATTTGTATACTTTTAATATATTGCTGTAATTTTTTGACGTCTTTCAATATGCACGTATATATACGTTCTTATGAATACAATAAAAAATATTCTAGGTCGTATATATACGGCGTTACCGGTTAGAGGGTTTTAAAGTTATTCCCAATTCGTATCTTTTTATAACGCGCAATCCGGGAAGATAAATAAAGCCTACGAAGCTTATGCCACTATTTAAAGCAAATGTGATTTGCAAGTTGATAGTGGTGTTGCTAGCGGTAAACTTACTCGCCTGGAGAAAAATCTGAATAGACCTCATCTTTCAGATGTGTAAATCACAAATCCCAAATTTGGTGTACGTAGCACAAATCCTTCTTCCTGTTGGAATTTCATGAATGTACTTATGAAATTCGAACTATACTTGTTAAAATCTAGAATGCGATTCTATGTGTAATGTTTAGCAATAAAACTAAACAGAAATAACTCAAATCAGCTGCTGCTACTGCCTTCTTTGTCTCCTTGAAGGCCTTCTTGACTTGCATCTCGCTCAAACGGCCAATCGGATGAATAGATAAAAGCACAAAGAATTTACATCGCATATTTAAAGCAGGCGTGATTTGCATGTTCTTAACACAGCTAACCAGAGGCACATTTATTCGTCTAACACGAAATTTGGTTAGATGTCGTCTTTCAGATGCCTAGACACGTCTCCCAAATTTCCTTTTTTTACACGGCTACATTTTGGTGCTGCGATTTCATTCTCCATCAGTGAATTTTCTTTGAAATATATGTAAATATTTCTTTTTTCTCAAAGACATTCACTAACGAAGAAAAGTTAATTGGATATCTAAAGTGTTGATGATGCCCAACGTCTCTTCTACTACCTATTTTTGACTCAACATTTTAAGAATTAAAAATTACAGATGCATTTAAAGCTGTAGATTTTTAACCCTTAAAAGCAAAAAATCTTTTCTCACCTTTTCGCTCCAAATTCCAAAACGCTTCAGATTATCAATTCCTTCCTCCCCCTTAATTAATGAACAAAGAAGCATGAAAGTTTCAAATGTTATCGTTTCTAGTCCGTAACAAAGATGCTTCCGTTAGCCGGTGGGTTTACACTAATTGTCTTTAACCTAAAGATGAGTAACCACAAAAGAATGCTTTTATGAGAAGACTCTCTTACAGTGAAGATGAATATATACAATGCATTTGGGGACACTGCACCTAAGACTGCTATGTACTTTAGGGAACAGTAGAACAGAGCATTCCATGTGAGCCGTCCGGGCGATCGTTGGGCGCTTTGCTCATGGAAGAGTTAAAATAGCAGCCCAACCGGGATAGTGATTAGCGATGCTGATCGCCGTACCGAAGGACTGGGGTTCGAATCCTGGAGAAGGCATGGGGGTAGAAAATGCATAGTGTCTATACAGCGCAAGAGCACTCTAAATATGCAGCGAGCCGAAAGTCCTCTCGAAAGGGCTGATGGTAGGGTAAGATGGATAGAAGACCTTCCGACCCGTGCCCCTGGGCTGCTTTCCTTAAAAACAGGGGCGGAACTGAACAAAGTCGTACTATCACCTGTATGATGCTCTAGGCTCTTACCAACGACAAGCGCAATCTTGCTGTGATTGCTGCGATGAATTTTGTGGGCTTGCTCTAATGTTATCAGACAAGTGAGTAAACAATAGCACCGTAAGTTACGACAAGAATACCCCAATAGAATACCCACAACAGTAAGAAAATATTAAATATTTAAATACAGTAAAACAAAGTAGTTCAATACTGCATTTGCTTTTAAGAGCCCGTTGTTTGACTACCATAGAATTAAACCAGGATCGTCTTTTCCAACATATTGTTACGGATTTCATATTTATTTCGCTATTTATTTAGAATTGTAATTAAAATAGTTTTATTTTCCTGTGCAACGCAGACGATTTATCTACGCCGAAAAAGTAAAAATACGAGAGCCCATGCATTTAATATTTAATAAATAAATATCTCGTAATTGCTGTTGCTATCCACAAAAATCGTGGTTTTACCAGAATGTTCTAGTAAATAATTAAAAAGCTTGTAAAAGCCGAATTGAAACACCTCATTTCAATTGTAGTTGTAGCTGTTTTAAGCGAACTGTTTGTTTACTTAATGCTGTTATTGATCGTAGCGATTTCATTGTGAGATAGAATTAGTTTCTCTGTTTTTGAATTGCGTTCTGCTTAACGTTTGAGATATTGTGATATCGTACGAATATCTCTGAAGAAATATTTCAGCATTTTGATTTATTTCTTGTGTAAAGAATAAATTTTTGTTAACTTTTTAACGACTTGTGATTTCAATCCATAACGAACTCGCATGCACGCAACAATATTATATATATTTTATTTAAATATATTTTTCTTATTTACCAATTTTAATTTTCTAAAAATGTATGAAAATGTAACGAAATGTGAACAGGCTGAGATAACTAAGTTTATCTGAATCTGATTTGGATAATTCTCATTTCGCAGGGATTTTCTACTTACCAGCTGGACCTTCTAATCGCTTTCATTCCGAGAACATGTCCAGGGCAATGTTAGTGCTTTTTAACCATTAGGATAAATGGCTAGATTAGGAAGTTTTATAGAATTGGCATAAATGAACTTACACTGTGCTTTATTAGATTATGATAAAATTATTTTTTTATTATTTATTTACTTATTTTTATGTAGTAGCATACCTTATCACATGAAGTAAAACTTGCCTTAATTTTGTTTTCTAAATAAAAATTAGTAAATTTTGTGCATATTTTTACTTCTACAGAAAGAATGTCTTTACATACAAGTTTCGGTTTTCTCAAGAATGTTACAATTTACCTTGCTTTCAATGGAATTAAGAGTTTTTTTTAATAATGTATTTTTTAAATCTTTTATATCAATGATCGAAAATTTTGTATCGGATTTAAAGTACATTTTATGTTTTTGTTGCATCATACATTGCGTAATGTCATAATTTTATAATTTTGTTATAACATTACAATATGAAAAATAATCCTGCATAATTTATTACTTGCATTAATTGTTATATCATTATGAAGACATTAATTTGTGTTTTAAAAATAAGTTTTGCTAAAGAGTAATATATCTTTTCGTGTTTTCATCTGACATCTTGTGCATGTTCTGTAATACATTAGTTTAACACTCTGACGTCGAGCAATTGAATTTGTAATTTCGCTTGAATAGACTATTTTATTTTGCCCCAGACATAACCATTTAAATTTATTAATGCATCAAAAAATCAGCGCTAACTGTTACTTGACAATTTTGTTTTCATGCAAAATGGCGCTTTTAAAGAAGCAAAGCCTAGATTTATGCTCGTTCCGAAATTTTTTTTTTCTATTTATTTATTAAAAATTCTCTGAAAGCCATGGAGAAAAATTATTCAAAAGACATACCCAAGAAAGAAACGGAATATATTCGAATGTTGCATTATTCTGAACCTTTAAAAAGGAAAATCTCCGAAGTCAAAAACGACAGTAGCAAAATCATTAAAATGCTCAGTGTCAACTCCAAGCAAAGTGATTAATGCCAATTTGAATCTTCAAAAGGCAAAAAAAAAGCAATGTGCATCGTCTTTCTTCAAGACGCATCGCCGAAAGCAGAACGCGTTGTAGAATTCTCTATACGAAACAATTATTCGGATAAAAATGGGAAAATGTTGTCACAGTAAATGAATCTTGAGTATATTTAAATGACCGGAATAAAAAGAGATACATTTATTATCATCAAAGCGAATACAAAAATTTTAGAACATGGTTCAAAGAATCTAAAAAACGTTTCTCAAAAGGGATTTATGATTGTTGTTGGGTTTTTATAAAAAGACAAATAAACATTAAAGACAAAAAATTGTTAAGGTCAGCTCCAGATATTATCAGGAACATATTTTATATCGTGTTTCAAATATGAAGTACCTTCTTTTTACTCACAGTGTCATCAATTAGTAGAACTACATTAGTGCAAAAAAACGGCCACATGTCAAAATCCACTGGTAATTTCCTGGAAAAAAATGGAACACGATTATGTGTATAAAAGCCATACCCTTCACTCATATCCCTACTTTCTCTCTCTTCTTTCTCCCCTCAGAGGAAACTCAATCAGGAAATTGCTAATACCAGGCTGCGTAAGGAACTTTTCGCATGACTGGGAAGTATTGCTTCGGCAATAGAAACCCAGTATAATACAGAATATCGCAGTATCGCAGTATATCCCTACTAAATCTCCTAATGCATCTATTATCGACGGACGTTTGCCTTTTGGACTTTTAAAAGCGAATTGTCCAAACGTCGTTCTACAACCCTCCTTGAACTTTGGAAAGCTGTTCAAAAAAGGCGTTACAGAGGCTGTTCGCACATTTTTTAAACGATGCATATTGTATTCACAAAACTAAATTACATAAAATTCTTGTGTTTTAGATGTTCTATTTGACATCCTTTATTCTGAACTATCTTTTGACACTGCAGTTTCCAGGATAATAATGCCTTTTGAAGTGTCAGAAGAGGTATTCTGTCCCATTCCTCCCGAACAGCTTTCCAGAGTCCTGTTAGGGTTTTGGGACAAAGTTTGGATGGATAAGGCAGTTTTTAAAAGTCCGAAAGCACAAAAATCCATAGGTGACACATCGAGAGATTTAGTAGGGATATCAGTGAAGGGTGTAGCTTTGATACCAGTTTTTTGTTCCAGTTCTTTCAGGAAATTTACAGTGGAGTTTGATGAATGACTGCTAGCTTTGAGCTGATGGAGTCTCACAGATGGATGGCACTGTGGGTAAAGCGATGGTATTTCATTCAGAAAAATGGGCGATTAAAATATGTTCCTGATAGTATTTGGAGTTAATCTTGACATTTTTTTGCACTCTCTTTATTTTTAACTTGCCATTGTAAGAAAAACCAGCAACAATTATGAATCCCTTAGAAAAACTTTCTTTCGATTCTTTGAACCATGTACTTAAATATTTTTCTCCCCTTTTATGATAATAAATGGCTCCTTTTTTGTTACAATCATTTAAATACACTCACGCTTCATCTATTGTGAAAATTGTTTTCCATTTTTTTTTGGATAAGTGTTTCTCATATAGAATCCTGCAGCGCGTCCCGCGTCGAGCGATATGCTTTGGAAGAAGACAATGCACATTGCGTTGTTTCGCTTTCTTGGGATTTAAATCAACGTTTATCATTTTTTTACAGTGGACACCGAGCATTTTAATAATTTTGCAACTGTCCTTCGACTAGGGGATTTTCTTTTAACATTATACAACGTACTTTTGCAATAGTCGAAGATGTCCGTTTTTTCCTCGGATACTTGTTTGGAATTTTTGTCCCACTCGAGGCTCCAATTTGACGTTTTCTTCCTTTCTTGTGGATGATATTACCTATCGACGCTTTAGATATTGCAAAACCGTGACTCTCACATCGTTTTTGGATAACGGAGTATGCATATTTCTCTTCGGAAAGAGCGTCAATGTAGCCTTCGAACCACCGCTTTGTTAAATTCGCCATTTTGAATAAAAACAAAACTTTCAAGTCACAGACGATAATTTTACTTTTAAAAACATGGTACAATTGCAATTACTTCTTTTGCAGCAAACGAGTTTTTATTACCGCTTACCAAAATCGTCTAAAAAATGTGCAAACAGCTTCTGTATTATTGTCTCGGAAATTACAATGCAGAATGATAGTGAAGAATAAGGCTTATCAAATATAGCGTTTGAAACACAAACATTTTAGTTAAAATATTTCTGTAATTGCAATCACAATTGTCTAAAGAATGTGCGAACAGCCTTTGTAATTTTGAAAATAAGTAAAGAAGTAAAGAATGTATCTTTTTTAATGAAATTTCATTGAATTATGAAAACTATGAAAATTTTATTTTGAGAAAATCAAGGCATATCTTTTTACCCACGCCTGAAAAGTAAATACTCGTTTGATTTCCACATTTACAGATAAACCTACGCTAAGCATTCAAATTTATTTTTTAATTATTAAATTGGAAGGTATGCATTACTTTCCAAATCCAGTTAATATTTGATAAGTGTACAAAAAAAGACAGAATAGCATAGACGGGAGGGGGGAAAGGAAAATACGCATACTTTCATTTCCAGGCCACCTGAAGCTAAATTCGAAACCAAAAATGCGAGAGAAAGGAAGAAAAAAATCTATTAACTAAGGGAGAGAAAAAAACAGCGCTCTGTGTATTAAAAGAAATACCTTCGACGCGAATTACATAAAATTCTTGTGTTTTAGATGTTCTATTTGACATCCTTTATTCTGAACTATCTTTTGACACTGCAGTTTCCAGGATAATAATGCCTTTTGAAGTGTCAGAAGAGGTATTCTGTCCCATTCCTCCCGAACAGCTTTCCAGAGTCCTGTTAGGGTTTTGGGACAAAGTTTGGATGGATAAGGCAGTTTTTAAAAGTCCGAAAGCACAAAAATCCATAGGTGACACATCGAGAGATTTAGTAGGGATATCAGTGAAGGGTGTAGCTTTGATACCAGTTTTTTGTTCCAGTTCTTTCAGGAAATTTACAGTGGAGTTTGATGAATGACTGCTAGCTTTGAGCTGATGGAGTCTCACAGATGGATGGCACTGTGGGTAAAGCGATGGTATTTCATTCAGAAAAATGGGCGATTAAAATATGTTCCTGATAGTATTTGGAGTTAATCTTGACATTTTTTTGCACTCTCTTTATTTTTAACTTGCCATTGTAAGAAAAACCAGCAACAATTATGAATCCCTTAGAAAAACTTTCTTTCGATTCTTTGAACCATGTACTTAAATATTTTTCTCCCCTTTTATGATAATAAATGGCTCCTTTTTTGTTACAATCATTTAAATACACTCACGCTTCATCTATTGTGAAAATTGTTTTCCATTTTTTTTTGGATAAGTGTTTCTCATATAGAATCCTGCAGCGCGTCCCGCGTCGAGCGATATGCTTTGGAAGAAGACAATGCACATTGCGTTGTTTCGCTTTCTTGGGATTTAAATCAACGTTTATCATTTTTTTACAGTGGACACCGAGCATTTTAATAATTTTGCAACTGTCCTTCGACTAGGGGATTTTCTTTTAACATTATACAACGTACTTTTGCAATAGTCGAAGATGTCCGTTTTTTCCTCGGATACTTGTTTGGAATTTTTGTCCCACTCGAGGCTCCAATTTGACGTTTTCTTCCTTTCTTGTGGATGATATTACCTATCGACGCTTTAGATATTGCAAAACCGTGACTCTCACATCGTTTTTGGATAACGGAGTATGCATATTTCTCTTCGGAAAGAGCGTCAATGTAGCCTTCGAACCACCGCTTTGTTAAATTCGCCATTTTGAATAAAAACAAAACTTTCAAGTCACAGACGATAATTTTACTTTTAAAAACATGGTACAATTGCAATTACTTCTTTTGCAGCAAACGAGTTTTTATTACCGCTTACCAAAATCGTCTAAAAAATGTGCAAACAGCTTCTGTATTATTGTCTCGGAAATTACAATGCAGAATGATAGTGAAGAATAAGGCTTATCAAATATAGCGTTTGAAACACAAACATTTTAGTTAAAATATTTCTGTAATTGCAATCACAATTGTCTAAAGAATGTGCGAACAGCCTTTGTAATTTTGAAAATAAGTAAAGAAGTAAAGAATGTATCTTTTTTAATGAAATTTCATTGAATTATGAAAACTATGAAAATTTTATTTTGAGAAAATCAAGGCATATCTTTTTACCCACGCCTGAAAAGTAAATACTCGTTTGATTTCCACATTTACAGATAAACCTACGCTAAGCATTCAAATTTATTTTTTAATTATTAAATTGGAAGGTATGCATTACTTTCCAAATCCAGTTAATATTTGATAAGTGTACAAAAAAAGACAGAATAGCATAGACGGGAGGGGGGAAAGGAAAATACGCATACTTTCATTTCCAGGCCACCTGAAGCTAAATTCGAAACCAAAAATGCGAGAGAAAGGAAGAAAAAAATCTATTAACTAAGGGAGAGAAAAAAACAGCGCTCTGTGTATTAAAAGAAATACCTTCGACGCGGTAACGAAAATTTGTTTGCATTGCATGAATTTTGCTTTCCGAAATAGGAATATTCCAGAAATGCTTTCTGTTTGCAACAAAAGTAAAAATTACACTTCATTTTATTATTTTTTCCCAATCCTTACACATTGGCAGAAAAATACCTTTCCGACATTTCGAAGCCCTCCGGTCTCCAAAACCTCATTTTGTATATATTCTTTCCTTTATGGCAGTGTTAAAAAAATAGATAACATAAAATAAAAATGGGGCCCACACGCGCTGCAGAAATGTGAAGTGACTTATGAGAAGGGAGTCGAATGCTGTGCCAGGCTCGCATTATCTAAAATTCGCAGCCCCACATCCGAGGCAGGCGTAATAAATTGCGCATGGGACCATCATTTGACGCGTGGCGGTGCAAAATAAATATTCGCCGCACCATTGAGCCCGACGCGTCAAGAGTGCTATTTGTTCATTTGGTGCCCTACTGCTGGCGATTAAATGATATTTAAAAGATTCCGGCGCTCTCTCGTAGCCTCTACTCCGAAGGAATTCGATGTGATATGTTGGGAATTCCTATTCAATTTAATGTATTTTAAATAATGCAAAATTATTTTCGCATTTTACTCCCAAGTTCGGATTTATATGCATTGTCGGTAGAGTAACAACCACGCAAATTAGCATATAACTAGAGAACACTCCAACTTAATCTAAAATTACATAGCATAGTTATCTAGCACTATTAAGAATCAAAATTCCCTAGTATACGAGTACTTTATAAGGCAATTATATCAATCCAAGACTGCTGGTAACAATTTAGTACTTTTTACTAATAATTAGTAGATGAATTATTATTATTCAGTACGGAAATTTAGTAGAATTTATTAGTCCAAAGGGGCTTTGTTCCTGAAGGACTATTGCTTTCGTTTTGCGTCGGAAACATTCCCTTTTCAAACTGCTGCCACCAAATATTGCAGACTTGTGTTATATTTAAAGATATTAAATAATGAAGATTCTGCGTAAATGTGTGTATGCTTCTCGCATTGTGATAAAACGACGGTACCTAGAGCCATCGACTTTTGAATGACGTAATACTGCTGCAAATATGAGCATGTGAAAGCCCAAATATGAAATTTGGAATTTGTTTTATTATCGATTTCATATTTTGTAAACCTTTAACGAACTTTTGATGAACAAACTCGAGGATTTCAAAGCGAACAACGGCAACGTTGTACAGAAAAAAAAAAAAAAAACACTTATCTCCAGCGCATGAGACTGTGTATATGAAATTCTAAATATATGCACAGTTTAGAATTATTTTGCGATATTGTTTTTTAACTGAATTTTATGGTTTAAGTGAGAAGAGCATATTTAATAAATAAAGGTAACACACAGAATGTTAAAAAAACGCCCTTTTGAACTTTAAATAAAGTCTGAAACCTTTCAGATTTTTTACTTTTTTTAGAATTATTATTTTGTATGGAAATTTAGTAGAATTTATTTAGGATTATTATTTTAGTAGAAATTTATTATTACATCAGAGGGAAATAAACTGGTAAAAATGCATTTACAGGACATTTAAATTAGTATTGTTACGGATTTTGTATTTAGTTAGATCGTTTTAGTAGAATTATAATCGAAATTGTTTTATATCCCCGTGCAGTTCAGCCCGAGATATATTTCAAGGCAAAGCTACACCGGAAAAGCAAACATACAGGATCATGCGCCTTTAACCTTTAACTTTAACCTGTAATGAACAGATATCTCGTAATTTATATTTACACTGAATTAATGTAATTGACTAATGTGTTAGCTGTAACCCTAATTCTACTCTCTTGCTTTCCAAAAATCTTGAGAAAACAGAAATTACCAGAACATACTCGCGACCGATTAAAAAGCTTTAAAAAGCCGAAGAAAGACATCTCATTTGTTGTTTAGATAGCTGGCTGTTATTTTTTGGGGGGAGGGAATTAGCGGTATGATTGGATTAGCTTTCTCTTTTCATTGCATTGTATTCTGACGTTTTGAGTAGTTAGCTACTGATTATATAGCGTGATATAGTACGAATATCTCTGAGGAAAATTCCAGCGTTTTTTTTTATTTCTTTTTGCGATAAGAATACATTTGACTAACTTTTTATCGGATATGTGCATTTAACTCTTAGTTGTAATTTTTTTCTAATTTATTCTGCAAGAATGATAAAAAATTAAATTGTTGTTTGAATGATTATTATGGGTACGCAATAATTCTACCATACTCTTCACGAGTCTTAAAATTTGTATTCGTAATTTAAGAATAATTGCGGAAAATCCAAAGTGCAATTCCTTTTAAAATAATGAAAGAACTGATGACGAAAGTAATTAAAATATATTTGTTTCCAGCAAAATTCATTTAAAGCTTTTATCTGATAAATTTAGAAATCAAACAACAAAAATCAGCGTTATATTTTCAAATTTTCACAGGACTAGTTTCGATGGTTTTACCGAACCATCATCCTCAGCTGCAAAAGCGGAAATGAAGGAGATAAGATATAATGATTAGATAAGAAAGCCTAGACAGGAGACAAGCTATATGTTGATGAAACCAGAACTAAAATATAATGTCTTTAAAGGCTGAAGGCAAAGACGGATTGGAATTAGGGTCGTTAACTAGAACAGAAAGATTTATCTAATTGTTGAGGTTTACTGAAGTGCGATGATAAATTCTACAAAAATCTAATTTGATAGAGTAATGGTATTAATAAAATGTTGCACATGTCGGTATACTACTACAATAACAATAAATCCGTGAGGTATATACTATTTTTGCTAATAGTTGTATAGTTATTTTGTTAGCCTTTTCTGTCGGTTCTTGGTTCTCGAAAGTCGACAGGAATGCTTCCACAGGACGGTCGGTTTCGCGTCTCCAAGCCTAACTTTAAGAAAAAATTTTAAAAAGTTAGTCGTAACGACATAATTTTTGATACACTGCCCCCCCCCAAAAGGAACAGTTCCACAGTTCCATATCTTCCGTTCTACTGGCCCGATTGACGAAATTCAAACTGCGTTTTCCATGTCTCGAAAACGCGACTTAGGATATGTACTAGCTTTATAATTAGCATTGTTCTAATATAGGTACTTTGACACAAAATCGGACGTTTTCTGAAATGACATTCTAATTTGTTTCCATATTTCGATTTTACGATTCAAATGATGCCAAACTGCCAAGTTTTGTAAAAATCGCACGAGTCGTTTTTAAAAAATTAGCTCTCAAAATTTTAGCTCCACAATGTTAATCCAATTTCGCGTGTATGTATTAATATTTCTTTTTTATTATTATTATTATTACGTTTACTTGATTCCTCCTTTCACAGTTCGAAATTTAGGTTCACTCTAAACAAAATTCGCCCAATTTTTATGATTTATGTTTAAATTATTTTTATAAATTTTTGGAAAAGATTTTGAGTTATAACCTATAAATGTTTTACCATCAAATTGAAGTAGATGTATTTCTAAGCATACCTACAAAACGTCGGAGCTTTTTATTCAAAATTTTCGAAGATATACATGAATTTATAGATTGGCGCGTTTTGAAATTTGACATATTTGTTGGAAACGATACATGCACAATGTAACAACAACTTAAAAAAGATGTGACTTTTTTTTCCCGCTCCATTGCAATGGAAAGGATAGGAAAATAGGTTGCCACGTATTAAGAAGCTCGCCAAGTGAATTATTCTTGGCGCAAAATGAAAAAAATCGCCAAATTACTTTTTTGAATTTTTCTGTAAATTTCACACCAAATTTCACCAAATTTAATATTTAGGCATAATTTGAGTCGTAGAATCGAAATATGGAAAAAAATTGGTACATTATTTCAGAAAAAGATTCATTTTGTGTCGAAATACCTATGTTAGAATTGTGCTATATATAAATCTAATATATATCATAAGTCGCTCTTTCGAAACATGAAAAACGCAATTTGAATTTCGTCAAACGGCCCAGCAGAACGGGAGCTGTAGAACTGTACCGTGTTTTTTTTCCTGCAGTGTTCATTTTAGATTACTTAAGCTATCATATACGTTAAAATCAGCATTTAACAGTCTTTTTAGTCCATAGGGGCAATTTGCCCAGGAGGGCTGTTAATTTCGTTTTGGCATTTTGCGCCGTGCACTATAAAATGGCGTTTTCCTTTCCAAATTGTTGCCACCAAATATTAGAACCCTCCATTATATTTAAAGAAATTGAATAATGAAGAATCTGCATAAATGTATATATGTTTCTCGTGCTGTGAAAAACGACGAAACCTAGAAACATCAAATTTTGAATAACGTAGTCCTCCACTTGAATATGCGCCAAATTTTCGAATTTGCTTATTATCTATTTCATGTTTTGTAAAATTTTAAGGAATTTTTGATTAAGAAATCGAGGATTTCAAAGCGAGCAGTAATAACACTGTACGGAGAAAAAAAAAATTATATCCAACAGAGAGGCCTTGAGTTCTTTGCCATAATTAAATAAACCAACCAAACCAATGAGCTATTTTGATGAGATGGCATATAAAATAAAAAGAGGTATCAAAATTGATGATAGTTAAGATGAATTAACTCATAAATGGTGTAATGATATATGATGTGATACACGTGGGAGATTATAAAATATGAGATACAATAAAATTTATAGCTCTAAAATGCAGATACATAGGAAGAAAATCAAATTAAATAAGAAAAAACCACTGTCCTTGAGGTACTGAAATAAATTTGGATTGGCCTCTTTTCCGGTTACACGGTCAATAGGCAAGTCAAAGTTCTTAAAATACTTCAATCTGAGCAAGTTAAAATTCGGACATTCAGTTAAAATGTGACGTACTGTAAGATTACTATCGCAGTGGGAACAAATAGGCTCACTCTCGCCCTGCAAAAGGTAGCTAACTATGTGTGACTCGGGAACAGTGGCGGCTCGTAGCTAAAATTAGTGGGATTGCCGTTCCAAAAAAAATTAACCTTTGTTTTAAACCTGTGTTTAAGGAAAACAAACATGTATAATAAGAAAATTTATTTTGAAACTTCCATGAAATTTTACAAAAGAAAAATTAAACATTTCTTAATTACTTTAACTTAAATTGTTACAGTTCAAGCTTTACCTATTCATTTAAAAATGAAATCCATTCTTCTTGTTTTAATTTGCGCGAAGAGACCAATAATTTTCTCCTCGATCTCTGGATGACAATTGAGGAAATTTTTCTATATTGAAAGCATTGCAAGCGCATGAAAACGAAAGCTCTTGAAGTTCACTTACAGTCACAGAATGTATTACTTGAGGACGCAAGGACATAGTTAAAATTTTCTGTAAAATAAAAGAACCGAAAAAAAATGAATCAAATGGAATAGCTGAAAATTAATCTAACCAAGAATATGGTTATGATTTTTAAACACAGCACACGCGGAGTAAAAAAAAGGAACCAACTCCCAACGAGACTCCAGATTCGGCACTGAAAAAGCGACAGTGCTCTCTCCCTCTCTGCCTCGTACGCTGCTTCCTAAGAGCGCATGTGCAGAACAGCCAAATACCACACGCACGGAGTAAGAAATAATCACGTTTCCAGAATTTCGGCACTGCTAGAGCGACAGTGCTGTTTTATCTCCCTGGCTCGAGTGCTGCTTTCTGTGCGCGCTTGTGCAGAACAGCCTTGTGAAGCGCAGTTCCATACAAAAACTTTCGTACCTTTTTCATAAACTGGAGGATGGCTACTGACATTAAGTTTAAGAATTATATATTGTAGAAGTATAAAGAAAGAATTAAAGAAAAAAGGACTCATTATATTAAATATTAAAAATAATAATAAGTGGAAACAGGGGGTGCTCGACTTCCAGAGTGCTTATTAGGAGCCGCCACTGCTCGGGAGTGACCAATATGAAGAAGAGTTAGAATTACATCCTCCCTTCAGTTTCCTATAGAGGTCCAGTTTTCAACTATAGGTTTCATGCTTTTAAGCTTATTGTGGGTCTGAGAATCCCATAGCAGCTGCCACTTGCCTAGGACTTTTCTTTTGATAATCTTTTGATAATCTTTTAATATCTGTCAAAGGAACATGCTGGCTGCACAGACGATAGGAAACAGACTTCCAAGTTTCTTTGCATCTGGTTAATTTTTGACAAGGACTTCTCCGCGAAACCGTACCCTGCTCAATAGTTTCATACAGAGCCGGGACAAAGGTGAGGCAAGTGAGGCACCTGCCTCAGGTGAATCACTAGAAGGAGCCCCAAACTAGTTAGGCGAATTCGAAAATTAGTTTAATTATGGTTTTAAATTTGCCAATTACACAGTCCAGTCACATTAATGTGACCATCTGTCAAAAGCCAGAATAACCACCTTTCGCAGAGCGGACTGCTGCGAGACATGCAGGAAGAGAGTCACATAGGTCCCTGAACGTGTTCTCTGGGATGTTGAGCCATGCCGACTCTAATGCCGTGGCCAGCTGCGCTAGATTACGCGGTTGAGGATCTATGGCGCGAACAACTCGATCGAGATGGTCTCACAGATGCTCGATTGGGTTTAAGTCAGGTGAGTTTGCTGGCCAGGGGAGGACGGTAAACTCATCCTGGTGCTCTTCGAACCACGCACGTACACTGGCAGCTGTATGGCACCTCGCATTGTCCTGCTGGAAGATGCCATCATCCTGAGGAAAAACAATGCGCATGTAGGGGTGAACATGGTCCGCAAGGACAGATGCGTACTTGTATTGATCCATTGTGCCTTCCACAATGATCAGTGAACCTAGAGAATGCCAGGAAAACATTCCCCAGACCATAATGCTCCCGCCTCCAGCTTGGACCGTTCCGGCAATGGTTGCAGGGTGGTTCCTTTCAGAGGTTTCACGCCTTATACGCCAACGTCCATCTGTCCGATGGAGCATAAAACGCGATTCATCCGAAAACGCAACCTGTCGCCACTCAGTGGACGTCCAGCTGCTGTACTGGCGTGCAAATTCTAGCCTTCGCCGTCGATGAACAGCAGTCAGCATAGGTGCACGAACCAGGCGTCTGCTTCGGAGGCCCAGACGCAGCAATGTTCGCTGAATAGTACTTTGGGAGACACTTTTGGTAGCCCCTTGGTTCATTTTGGTGGTCAGTTGCTCAACGGTAGCCCGTCTATCTGCCCGAACGCATCTCCGCAACCGTCGTTCGCCTCTGTCATCTATGGCCCGTGGTGCACCACATTTGCCACGTCGCTGATTTTGGACAGTCCCATTTTGCCATGCACGGTACACTTTTACCACGGCGGCACGCGAACAGTTCACAAACTCAGCCGTTTCGGAAATGCTTCCACCCTTGGCCCGAAAGCCAATGATCATGCCCTTTTGGAAGTCGGATAAATCGCTTCGTTTCTGCATTACGCCAACGATTGAAATGTTTTCCGAAGCCCTCACACACCCTTTATATACGCTCAACTGCACTGTGCTGCCACCTGCCTTCTGTGATTGGTTATTTAACTCTGACATGGAAAGTACGTGGTGGTCACATTAATGTGACTGGACTGTGTATTATTAGGGGAAATAAGCTTCGGCAAACTTAAATTAATAAAACAATAGGAAGAATTGCAAGGAAACCTGGAAAAGAATGCAATGTGTGTTTCAGTGTTATTTCTTATTGATCAAAACAGGATTTTTTAATATTTTCATTTGAAAGTCATAAATAAATGGCTATATTATTTTTTTGAATTATAACGCTACGATTAAAAAATACTTTAAGAATTATGGTACAATTATGCTACAAGAATTACGATATTTTGATTTAATACAGTTACTTTTATTCAATACAAATTAGCTCCGTTTGGAGTCTCAATGGTTCTGACAGACGAAACGTGTTTGCATGCGAAACGTATTTGCATTTGTATTAGCGACTCAGCTTTCAGGTATCAGGCTATAACGGTGAAGACAGTTTCACGGCAAAGCACCAGAGTACGCCTCCCGACTCTCCTCAGTCGCTCTCGGAACTTTCCATACTCTCGAGGCTCTCCGCGCTACAACTCGCGATGCACTCGACGATACACTGGAGTACACTTTCCGACTTGGTTCGTTCGTTCTCGAAGCTCAAAACTAAGATAAAACTCGACGACGCACTAACTCGCGATGCCCTAAGAGACTCTCTCGATGCACTCGACTACGAGACACTCACTGACACTACGAGTCACTGACTGACTATCAAGTCGCTAAGCGAGACGCTAACTAACTCTCAACTCGGTAGATTAAGCACCGACTTCCCATTGCTTCACTCTCCGCGTACCAGCAGGGTTTATATAGCTTTTAGCTTGTGTTCGAGAACATTCTGGGCTAAACCGGTAAGAATTCGTTTCAAAAGGCTCCATCCGTCTATGGCATATCGACAGTTATGTCGCCAAATGGGCGATTTCTAGCCAAATGTGGCAACCTGCCGTCCTTTGCCATTTTCTGGCAACCTTAAACCTGCTTTGCGAAGAAACTATCTTACCACGCCTGGACATTTCGCAACAATAAGGATAGGTTTATATTACCAAATTATTTCAGTTTGCATTGTCACTCCTATTACATCGTGTTTTCCGGAAAACTGATAGGCTACTACAAATGATTTATACGATTTTCACTAGGTACTTACAATTCTTTTTCTCTTTATTTTGATATATATATACAGGGGCGAGCATTTACATTTTTGCGTCAGGTGAAAAACTATCTTGGCACGGCTCTGGTTTCAGACAGCAATTTTGAAACAATTTTTGATAATTGTATCAAACAATTGATTTTTAAACAATATTTAGGAATCCTGAGACTTCGCATTATGTAACAGCGAGTAAGAGAAAGTTATAAAGTAAATAATTCTTCTGCTTCAGAAATGAAAATATAACTATCATCAGCGCAGCTCAATTTTTCAATTTTTTTAAATTAAAAGCTCCACTACGAAAAGTTCATAATATTCCTCATTCGGGAAGTTCTTAAGCTCGAGGCTCCGGGGCTGTAGCCCAGTGATAGTTACGCACTCACAGCATGTAATCTATTACTCATGTGTCACTGCTAATTCAGTTGCTACTATATATAAGCTTTATTCAAAATTATGGATGAGAAAACAATTTAAATTACGTACTGTACTATCAGTATCATTTTATGCTTCATTCTCTTCCTGCAACCTTACATTGTGTTTTCACCAGCCTTAGAAATTCCAATAACTTTTACATGGCTCCTAAAATTATGTAACGCATTTTATCACATGAAAGCACGCCTTACCAACAGAGTAAAATATATGTGTTTGACCCCTTGTTTTATGGATTATCAGTCCTTTATTTCGTAGAACACTACACCATTCCATTTAGCCTCTTTCGGGGTGGGGGAGGGAAAATGGGATCTAGAGTGGGTTTCATTTTATTTCGTTTGTGATCTTTCTTTTGAAACGACTGCGCGTTATAATGGCTTTTATTCCCCGAAATCCCGATGGGAATTTTTTTCCCTTTACCGTTAGCTATGGTGGTGTTCATAGCTTACTTTAAAGGTCTAATCTCTTCGTTAAAACGTTTAAACGCCCACTCCCCATCAATAAGTTCAACATTCCCATAATCGCAATCACTATATCTTTCTTTCATTTCTGGAATTCTTTTTTCCTCAGAAAGAGCTATTTTTCTGATGATTTTCTCCTTCGTTTTTAACCACCGTCAAAGGAGAAAATAGAAGACTTACCGTTTTATCGTGACCAGTGCCCATAATATTAAACTTTATTGCAACTCATTAAACACTCTTTTCCCTGGAAATAGATAGATTTAGATGGCAGTTTAGAAGAGCGTTTTTTGAAGAAATATCCCCAGTTTCTTTTGTCGTCTAGATTCGGTTACAAAGGCATTCTTTTGTTAGCTTAGTGTGAAAGTTCGAAAATGTTTTCTGTATTCTTAATAGACGCGGATAATTACTTTGAATGAATAGAGCAGCATAAAATTACACCAAAGAAAGCGACGATTAGTTTTAACTTCATTCTATTTCAAGAAATGAGAGAGTAATTCAAGTATCGATATAGCATTTTAGTGAACTATTCAATTCTTTTATCGGGAAACAATAAGAAGGACGAGGTTTATCATTGTAATATGTGTTTAAAAGGTTTTTTACCGCTGTAAAAATGTGACATTTTTAAATTAAGAAAATGTTTTTTTTTCATAGAAGTTAGCCAAGAAAAATTTAACGTCCAATCATACATTACGTTACATTGCCTTTGTAGAAATGTGTTTTTACACAACTACGAAACTTTCTTGAAACTCTAAGTTCTTTGTTAGAATACAGTTACCTTTAGTTTTATATTTAAAATTATTATTATTAAACATTTCTA
>KK122173.1:503712-531645 GCA_000611955.2 Stegodyphus mimosarum
AGTGTCAAGGAAGAATGAAAATTATTGTTTGTTTTCTTTGAAATGAAAAAATTTAGCTGCAGCGTTCTGCAGATGGCTTCCTGTTTCAAGAAATAACAAAATTATGAAATCTCTCAAAGATGCTGTTAACATCAAAACCAATCTTAGCAGAAGCGCTTAGATTATATAAATAGCCGAGTTCATGAATTTAGTGAAAAAACCAAAACACGACGATCTCGATCCAAATGTAAAGGCATTCTGTGCTAGTAAGTATATTATTATTATCACAATTTTGTTGCAGTCTGTTCCTTTCGCATTGCAGAAAATTTGTGCTTTGCAAATGTTACGTTATTTCCATGTTCATGTCCGTGTCATTTGTAATATTAAAAAATGCCTTAAATGAAAGAAAAAAGTGCATTTAATACTGTCGCTGAATTTAATATACGTGTATAAGAAAAGAAACTTCCTGACAAATAACATTTTTATGCAAAGGTACAAAAATGTTACACATTAAAAAGTGGACATTGTTCATAAAGTAATATTATTCAATTTAAAATACGTTTTTCTGTTCCAAATCTATATTAGTCTAACTTCAAGAATAAATTTCACTTTTTCAGAATGATTATAAATATTGCTAATTTACTGTGTACTATGTTAGCTCCTAACGTCGTTTTTGCTATTTCCGAAAACTGATTTGTCTCATGCTTTCGGAGAATGCATCAGCAGAGAATGGATGTATAATGAACATAAAATAATGAATTAATAATCACAACACCTTTACTATGAGGAGCTTTAAATTAAGAATATATTTATTAAAAATCTCCGCACTTAATATATATTTATGGAGTTAGCACAAGAAGAAATAATACTTTTTCTCTCGTTACATTTTTTACATTAAATTCACCACACTACAATATTGTAAGAAGTGTAATCTCATAGCAAAAATGCAACGCACGTAATAATATTTTCGGTATTGCTATCAACATGTAAGCAAACGGTATGGAGGTGTACTCTCTAAAAGCCCAAGCAAAGTCAAGGCGTTCCTAAGCGTAGGGGAAATGATGTCATTGGCACCCATATCCAATCACAAGGAGGGATTTTCCCCTATGTGCGTGCCGCGGTACAGAATGCTTAAATGCGTCCGGGTTCGAATCTCGAAGAGGGCATGAGTTGTAACTGTGCATCTCCTCAAAGGAGGCGATGATGGTCGCCGAAAGGTGTCGCCACAATAAAATGGCCACCACTTCTGGCCTTAGAAGTGCCCGCCATTAGACAGAAAATAAAAGTTCGATTGTATATATTATTTATGAAAAGAAATGAAACAGAAAACAACATTCCGCAAATGGGTAAAATGCACGAATCTGACATGACCTTTCTGAACTATTACTGTATTTTCTTAACAATCAATTAACTGCAAAAGGAAAAAAAACATTTTATCAATAACCACTGACATGCATGCGAACAATTCGCATAATTATCCATCGGATGCATTGAAACATTGTTAAGCGTCACATTTTATTTAAAATAAACATTTCCTTTTCCTAAGTTTTCGGAAATCGAACTTGCTGTGTGAGAGAAATTAGGTTCTTCCCCCCCACGTCTGACGCGATATTGCTAATCAATGAGCCGTACTTTTCAGAGAACTGTTTTGCAGCTCGCTGTTAAATCCTTGCGGAAATGAAGCTGTGGCGAAGGAGAGAAGAGCTTAGTCTTATCTTTCAGTCCTGCCATGGCGATGGTTTCCGAAAGCTTGGATTTGTTTTGTTAAGAGTCCCACTGGTTGCATATCTGACGAGTCTTTGTGGTGGTGGTGGGCAATCGCCACGAGGAGAGCTCTCCCAGTTGGAGCTTGCGGATGATCTGAGCTGAATACCATCGATGAAGCCATACCTCGACAAGTGATTAGTTTGCTTATCTGGAGTAGTTTTGTTTACTTTCAATGGAAATCTCTAAATTGTGGACGTCATTACATTCGGGTGGAGGGAAAACGTATTGGATTTCTAACATCTGAAAGTTAATACATCGAAGAAGATTACCGCGGGAAGTGCCATTTTGCGATGAAAATGAACAGCATTAAATCTGATGAATTATTCGAGTGTAAAATAAACATTCGACGAACTTAACTCCTTTTAAATCTTTTATTTCAAAAGACAGTGCAGTTTCGAAACTTCAACAAAATCTAGTAATATTGTAACTTCGAAGTTACGAGATTAAGGTTTCCGTTTTTAGTCAAATATTAACTCAGAATAAAACTTCTACCTGACACACTATAAAAACCTTACACTTTTAAGTGTATTATTGTTAATTAGCGTAACTTATTCAAAATTTTGACGTTTTGGCAGATTATTCAAATGCTCCCGAAATATATATATATAGGAAATTGGAGGCGAAGGCAGATTAAATCTTCATTTTTTATTTTCGCTTGTTGTGGCCACAATCAACTTGGCACATGAAATGTGCCTATTCCAAATTTTCTCACATTTTATATTAATTTTCAGTAAGAAAGAAGAAAGTAGCAGACAGCAGTCCAACTAGACCAAAGCGTAAAGAGCAAGTGCGGTACGTTCAGTGTGAAATCCCAATTCAGACTGAGTTAGTTTTGGTTTACAATGCATTTTGATTGGATAGTTAATACTTCTGTAAAATTATTATTGGTTACTTGACTTTTAGTTCCATTTACATCATCATAATTACGTAAGTGCCATACGGCATGGATCAATCTAGAAATGACGCAGTGCGTAGAGAGGTTATTTTTAGAATTGAGAAGAGAAATTTACGTTGTTAATTTAATCTTAGACATATTCTTTATTTTTCTTACATATTCCCCCCCGTCAATGAAAGAAATGCGTAGCGACAAAGAAGCCTATATGTAAAGTAAAGAATATAAAGACTATTTTATATTAATTTCTTACTGAAAATTAATATAAAATGTGAGAAAATTTGGAATAGGCACATTTCATGTGCCAAGTTGATTGTGGCCACAACAAGCGAAAATAAAAAATGAAGATTCAATCTGCCTTCGCCTCCAATTTCCTATTCGTTATAGATCAACACTTCTACGACGTTAAAAAAATTACTTCAGACTTTTTTTATTATTATTACATATATATATATATACAGTATTTTCCAATACCTACCAATCACTACTTCGATAGATTGCTATGTCTGTTGTAAGAAATTTTACGAAAAAGTTATATGTCTGGGAATATAAATTGTATTTCGGTTGGTAAAATTCTGAAAAAATTCCATTTCCATATAAGATAAGTATCGGATTTAGTATCATTCTGATCTCGTTCCGAAAAATTTATTTCTCCTTTATACCTCACCATCGTATTTCATGAAATTTTCTAAAAAATGAAATGCACGTATCGTCTTTTCCTGCACGTTTGTGGCATGAAAGAGTAAGAAATTGCATTTTCTTTTATTGCATGAATCAACAGACGGCAAAATGCTTGAGAATGCGAAACAGTGTAAGTAAATTTCGAACTATAAAGAGAGTAAAAAAAAAGACTTCATCTGAAATTTTCGTGAGGGAATCTAATTATAGCATTGAAGAAAAGTTTGCTCACAACGAGCAGTTCAATAATTCTGTTTTTAATTAACATTCCATAAAATTTGACAATTTTCTGTGGCAACTATAAGTACATAATCTTTTCCTGTATAAGGTATTTCTCCCTGCTTCTTCGCATGCCTTCTGGTGTAGTGGTCAGCACGCTCGACGCATAATCGAGAGGTCCGTGGTTCGATTCCCGGCGAAGCCGTTGCTCATTTTTCTTTCTTCTGCTTCCAAAAAATACCTAATGTCTCTACAACTGGCACTCGAACCAAAAAGGTGGTGGATGATGATTCTCCATCACCGGGATTTGGTGATTGGATTCCCGAAACCCCAGTCGTTCTTTAAATGGGACAGTATATAAGGCGTTTTTCCCGCCTTCTTCGCCTGCCCTTTGTCGTGTAGAACATTGAAACACTAGAAATGCTATGCACCTTTTTTGGGGTATTCTTTCTCAGTAGAAATAATGACTAACGGTTTTTTCTTTTCCGATTAATAATAATGCTTGTTTTGTACTTAGATATTCTGAACCGTGTATTACACAACGTTTTCGAATTATGGAATAAGGGAGAAATTTTTCTCTTCGGAAAGTGTAAAAAGATAATTTTCAATTTATAATTTGCTTACGTGCGATATTTTGAAAAAAAAAAAAAAACTAAATGTACCATATGATACTTATTCCAAATAATAAGCTGTTTGCTACAAATGTTTTACGAAACACTTTTTAAAAATTCTTTATGGAATCATTCTAAAAATGTGTAAACACCATCGCTACAAAACATTCCGCCACCAAAATGGAAATAGATAATACCACAAATTACAGTAATTACTATACCATCTACTATAAAGTCGTATGTGGCGAAATACTCGACTGTCTCCCAAGGAAAAGAATGCCCTCGTAAAAAATGACTTAAAGTGAAAGCGGGGGGGGGGCGATTCTGTTTATTATTAGAACATGGAGAAACTTTAAAAAACGATTATGCTGCCACACCGTTCACCGTGATTCAAACCGAGATGAATTATCAATGTCTTGAGATCTTATCTTAAAAGCACGTAGATAAATAGGAATATCATTAAATATTAAATTATTATTAAATATTGACTTTTGCAAAATCTGGTGAGAAATTTAAAACTTTACTTATTTATTTCAGTTTGCGAAATTCTGAATTTATGTTAAGCTAAATTCCTCTGACTATCAATGAGCACGGATTGAAAAAAGTGCAGCCCTCATACTTTCAAATTTAATTTTAACTAAGTGGGCAAACCACATTTGGCGTTATTATCTCTTATAACAAATACACTAAATTTCAAAGCGCTCCAGTGTATGAAATCACGTAAATCTTGGGAAAATGTGAATAGAGATCTCTAATTTTTGCAGTTATGCTATAAGTTATTTCTCCCCGCCTTCTTCGCATGCCTTCGTGGTGTAGTGGTCTGCATGCTCGACGCGTAGCCGAGAGGTCCGTGGTTCGATTCCCGGCGAAGGCGTTGCTCATTTTCCATGTCTCCTGCTTCGAAATAACCTAATGTCTCTACACTGGCGCCCGACCTAAAAAGGTGGTGGATGATGATTCTCCACCACCGCGATTTTGCGATTGCGTCCCCAAAACCCCAGTCGCCCTTTAAAAGGGGGAGTATAGAAGGTTCTTCGCATGCCTTCGTGGTGTAGTGGTCTGCATGCTTGACGCATAACCGAGAGGTCGTGATTCGATTCCCGGCGAAGGCGTTGCTAATTTTTCATGTCTCCTGCTTCGAAATAACCTAATGTCTCTACAATGCATAGAAATACATCTACTTTAAGGTAATGGTAAAACCTTTATGGGCTGTAATTCGAAATTTGTTTCGAAAAATTTATAAAAATTGCTAAAAATACGAATTTTAAAAACGAATCAGAAAATAGCGGCGAATTTTATATAAATTGAACCAAAATTTTGAAATGTGAAACAAAGAATCAAGTAACTTTAATAAAAAAACAGATATTGAAAAAATTCATTTAACACTGGGGAGCTAAAATTTTGAGAGCTAAATTTTCAAAAACTTTTCGGCACAGTTTTTACAGGGCACTCTGTAAAAACCTCATTTTCCGTGGCACTCTGGCATAATTTGAGTCCTAATGGAAAAATATAGGTTCGCAATTTTAGAAAAAGTCAGATTTTTGTGTCAGCAGTATACCTATGTTAGAACAATGTTGTGTACAAATCTAATATACGTCCTTAAGTCGCGCTTTCGAGACGTGAAAAACGCAAATTAAATTCCGACTACTCTCTCATTAGAGGGGGAGAAATAGAATTGTGCCCCCCCTTTTTGGTGCAAGCTGTACGTCTTCATTGCAATTAAGAGCTTTAAAAGTCAATAGCAATGACTAAAACATAAAACGATTTATCTACATACTATCGTCCGGAATGCTCAATTCATAAGTTTTCGTTTTCCCATCAATTACCCGCTCCCATCTAGCCATCATAACGCTCACTCGGCGCCGGCAACTGAAAAAATGCCGTAATGGTCAACACTGCGGTAAACTTCTGACGTCACACTGCAGCCGCAAGTGATAGCAACATTTCACCCCGATCTTTCAACGCACCTTGGCCATTTCCGGAAATGATGGACTTATATCGTTCTACCACCGAAATAGCCGATGTATAAATAGAGATCAATGACTGGCTCAGCCGCTGGCTGTTTCGTTTGGGATATTATATATGAGAGGGGGTTAACACCCTTGGGAATCGACGTAATTAACGTGCCGGCTAACTGACCGTAACGTCCAATTTCTATGCTCAGATAAGGCTAATGGGTTATCTAATATCATAAATTTCTTTCCGAAGATTCCTTTTAGGAACATTTTATTTTTTTTCTTCTTGCTTCCATCGGTGAAAAGGTGAGAAAAAATTCAATCCAAGCTAGTACGTATCTTTTTCCAATAAGTAATTGCAATGAAGCGACATCTGTTTGTGGTACGTATTGGGAGACTGCCGGGAAAATATACGTCCATGCTGCGAAAGAGCAATTAGCGAAACGTAACTCGGTAGCAGATATACGTGAAGCTACGGAATATTATATTAGAGATTGGTAGAGAAACTACTTTTTTCCCCAGCAGAAGTCATTTCTCTTGCGAAAATGGTCTTGTGATCTATGAAAATGCCTGAAAAAGTGTTATTAATATATTCCTACCGCATAACTTAAATAATCCGATGTGTACGCCACATGACATCCTTGTACGGAATATTAAATTATACACATTTTGCATTTCATTTATAAACTTATTGAATTGAATTATATCTACTTCGTCGATAGCGCATAAGCCACAATAGAATAAATGCACTCTTTAAAATTCACTATATCTGTTTACCATAGCGACACTCTGGAGCTATGTTCACTTGACAGGGTTACATCTTATTCTTTTTATAGCTCCGAATGCACAAAAATTATGTATAACATTTGAAGGATTATCGAATCGTTGCCACACGTTCTCTTCAAATACTATAATAAATCTAAAACGATGTATAAAAGAAATTAAGCAAACAAACAAACAAAAAAGAAAGTTTTTCACAGACGATTCAGTATTTCTCATTCAGTTAATTCAGTTCTCACTTCGCGATAAGGCAAAAAATACATAAAACTTAAAATATCTATATTAAAAATTACGAAGTAAATCTTAATGACTTATTTATTGCCTAGAATAAATTCCAGAATGAGTTAAGCATGATTTAATTTTCAATAATAAAATAAAACATTAGCTTTGTTGTTGCGAAGCTTAGTTTCTCTAGATCGGCAACAAATCCACTATTCTGCTAATTTCAAATGTAAACAAATATGGCCGCTATGGCAAAAGTAGTTTGGCTTAACCGCCTTTTTAAACTTTTAAATTACTGATAGTTCTACAACTATAATACACAGGTTAACTAAAGGCATAAACACCTTAACCGGAAGATAAGAACGACATAATTCAATCATTTTTAAAGCAAAAAATGCACAATTTACCAACATATAAGAATAAGGAAACTGAGCTCACTGAACCGAGTAATAGAGTGGTTATATATTAACGTATTTTTATACATTTTTGGTAAGGTCGTTTGCAATAAAAATAGTAGGTGCACATCTCCATGTTATAGTAGTCCTATATACAAAATTTCAACGTTCTGAGGCTACTCGTTTTTGAGTTATGCGAGAAACATATATCCGCAGAGAGACCACGATAACATCGCTTCAGAATCCATTTTAGATCATATTTATAATTTTTTTTGGGGGGGGGAGAGGAAAAAGAATCTATTATTCGGTCCTTACGTACAGATATCAGGCAAAACATCTTTAAATTGCATTCGATAGGGGTCAAAATGGACATTTTTGTTGAAATATGATACTCGAAAATTTCGCGATTACAGTAGTTCCTTTTTACTTCGTACAAGGAAGTAAAAACAATTATTGACTATGAGTAGTGAAGAATAAGGGTTATCAAATGTAACATTAAAACTAAAAAATTTTAAGTAAGTTGTTTCTGTATGTACAATAACAATCGTCTAAAATATGTGCGAACAGCCTTGTTATATAAATGCAAATATTAGCTTTTACAATACTTCAGAAACTATGTATCACAAGTGTTTTACATTTATTACTCACAACCGAATTCATGGAAAATGGAAAACTGAGTGGCAACTACTAGTAACTACAGTAAAAGTCCAGAAATCTGCAACGCTTGGGACCAAAGTTTGTGCGGATTTTAGGATTTTGCGGATTTCAGGGCAGAAAAGCCAAATCATAATATTCAGACTAAAAAGTGCAAAATAAATAAGGCATATTAGATACATTTACTTAAATTATTTTGAACAATAATATACATACACTATTTTATTACATGCATTAAATTATATATACATACTATTCATTTATATTAGTGATTGCAGGAATATTTTAAAGCATTAAGGACATATACAATAGAGACGTGTAAAAATAAGGGATACTAATAAAGCATAAAATATTTCATTTTTTTACTTGTTTCAAACATTTTTCTGATAAAGGTTTGTTTTAAAACTTTAGATACTCCAGAGTAAGTTTTTTTTTGTAAATTTTACAGGGTCATAATCTCCTGCTCTGTGACACAGCTCTGTTTTTCTAAATATTTTAGGTATTTTTCACCATGTTCCAAACCCTCATTAAAAGGTATTTTCTCACTCCTATCAAATTCATTATCTGTGTCGGTGTCGGAATCGCTTTCTCGCCGTGGCGAGTTCAAAACAGAGCCAATGATTTCAACATCCGTTATCTGATACGCCAGTTTCAGCTCATCTGAACACATCATCCATACTGAAAACCTCTTCTGGGCTAAGATCTTTTTTCTGCCACTAACACAGAATCATTATTATTCGGTAATTATGACGTTATTATTGGATAAATATTTTTTCTTCGGTATTTCATTCTCCATTCTGCGGTTTCTTTAACCTATAAATTCAATGTTTATATTTTGAGAGGTAGTACGGATTTCAGGAGTTGGCGGATTTCAGGTCGGCGAATATTTGGTATTTGACTGTATTAACCTAAATAACTATAAATAGAAATAATTTTCTCGAAATAATAATTATTTGCAGTATTCTTTCCCTTAATCTCTAATGAACGTAATATACATGTGTACATACCAAAGCCTGCTGTTAATCAGAAGTATAACGTGCATGCGGCCATTTTTCCTTTATCATATTAATTCTCGCAAAATGCAATATTAAAATGAATTAGTGTCAATAGAATATAGAATTAAAAGAAGAGTTTTAATTTATGAATTTTCATTTCATGATATTCATGGATATTGCTGGCAACTGTTACTCAAATGTGCAAAATGGAAAATTACGGTCGTTGCTTGAAATCTGCTTTTTGTTCTCAGCATCATTTAATTTAAAATCTAATTTAGCAGTTTATTTACATAATCAGCTATGATAAAAGGTTTCCTCCCGAGCGCAGCAAACTTATCAATATTCCCGAGACACAGGCTAAACGCATCTTTATGTTGAGATTGTTAGGCTTCCCGACCCTTTACCTATTCCAATAATTAAATCCACAGTTCATTAAGAAATATTTAGACTAAAAAAGGCTTTCTATTATACTAACTATTACTTTCTTTAGTAATGAATTTGGATGATACTGAATACAGCTTTCTTTACTAAACAGACAAAATATTCAAGTAATTTACTGTATTTCAAGAATATCAAACATGTAATGCATCGAAGCAATTAGTTTGGAAACCCTATATAAGCAAAAGCCAGGTATGCTTTACCAAATTATGTCCTCGGCGCATTCATAAAGGTAAGTCATTGAGAGAATATTCAGAATAACGTTATGCGTTATAAGCATGAAAGAAGAGAGATCGCTGTGTGGTTATACTTTACCCTTTACTCTCGAAATAAATATTTTGTTAAACATTAAACAAAAGATTGCATTATTTACATTGCGCAAGAAATTAAAAAGTGTATGTTACGTGTATTTTATATATCCGTCTGCCATCGATCGGAAAACAGAACCAGATACCTGTAGATCAATGTCATATATCAAAAAAGAATTTTAACAACACGTTTGACTAGTAGTATTTCCAAATATAATTTCAGAACACTGTTACTTGACAATAAATTTTTAATTATGCCTCCCAACCAGGAATCCGCGTTCGAATCCAGGAGAAGGCATGGGTGCTTGTAAATGTTTACTGTCTGCACGGCATGAATGCACTCTAAATATTCAGCGAGCCGAAAGTGCTCTCGAGAGGTTGTGACAGATCCTCGGACCAGTCCTCCCAGGGGAGTTTGAGGTACACAGCGCACCCCCCCAAAAAAAGACTGTTCTATATCTCCGGTTCTATTGAGCACACTCTCGAAATTTCACTTCGTTTTTCATGTCTCGAACGCACGACTTAGGATATGTATTAGATTTATATATAACATTGTTCTAATATAGGCGTTTTAACACAAAATCGGACTTTTTCTGAAATGATATGAGAATTGTTAATTGCGATTCTACGACTCAAATAATGCCACATTGCCAAGTTTTGTAAAAATCGAAAGAGTAGTTTTTAAAAAATTAACTCTCAAAATTTTAGCTCCGCGATGTTCATTGAATTTGATATGTATTTATTAATATCTCTTTTTTATTAAACTTATTTTATTCTTCCTTTCATGTTTCGAAATTTAGGTTCATTCCAAATAAAATTTGCCCATTTTTTTATGATTTATTTTTTAAATTTGTTATTTTTAAGCAATTTTCATAAATTTTTCGAAAAACATCTTGAATCATAACCTATAAAATTTTTGCCATCATCTTAAAGTAGATGTATTTCTAAGCATACCTGCAAAAAATGTGATATTTTAATTCAAAAATTTTCTAAGATATACGTGAATTTGCATTTCGGCGCATTTTGAAATTTGGCGTACTTCTTATCAGCGATAGTAACGAAAATGTGGTTCACCCCACTTTGTTAAAATTGTCAGGACTGAGTGTTCGGTGCATATTCTTGGCAAACATCTTCGTGAACTCCTTAAGTCCTGATCTGGAACAGGGAGCTGAATGCAGCTATGTTCGGTGGTAGATACTGTGATTGAGTTGGCGAATAACTGCACTTGAAAGGGATTTAAAATCCTCTTTTATTAAATCAATATTATTTACAACCACTTCCCAACTCGGGACGGATACAGAAAGTAAAAGACCACACTTGGGCCTAAAATGAACAACCAGCTAAACAGAAATTAAATTAATCTTTGCTCACAGAGCTATACGCGAAGTTGGCCTCTAACTAAATGGTGAGTAGCAAGATTTACTAATACTGACGCACTTGGAATTACTTCAATAAGCAATCACGTAAAAGCGCTACGGTTTAGAATTTAAATTCTAGCTGGTCAGGCAATCGTTGAATACAGTAACAGTGGTCTGAGACTAAAAGCTCTCTCACTCTGAAAGGTTTCTACCTTTCGTTTAAATAGAACTTGGCTCCACTTCAAACTAGCATAAAGCTGAAAACGCGCACTAACGGGAAGTTGAAAATGAGAAGAGAGAGCAAGATTTAAATTAAAATAAAACTTTGTTAGTTTAAGTAAAACATTACATAATCATTTGAAAGAAAGAAAGATGACTTTTTGCGCTCGTTGACAACGAAAAAAAAGGAAAGGAAAATAGGTTTCTGTAAATTAAGAAGTTCGGCAAGTGAATTATTCTTGGTGCAAGCTGCTGAAAAAATACGTCAAGGTAAATTTTTAAATTTCTGCAATATTTTCTCAGCAAAAATTACAAAATTTAGTATCTATGAATAATTTGAATCGTGGAATCGAAATATGGAAAAAAAATTGGCATGTCATTTCAGAAAAAGTCCGATTTTGTGTCAAAATACCTATATTAGAACAATGCTATATATAAATGTAACATATCCTAAGTCGCGCATTAGAGACATGGAAAACGAAATTTGAATTTCGTCAATCGGCCCAGTAGGATGGAGATATAAAATTATGCCTGTTTTTTCTTTGGGCAGTGTACCTACGAGTAGGTGAGCAAGAATGTTATGAAGAGACGAAATGTAGTACATTTTCCGCGTGTTGATTTTTTACCGGCCAAATGTAAATCAGTCAGTGATGAACAGAGGACGGTTTTTACCAGGATATTACTTGCCTTAACTTTCGTAACCTCATGCGGGATGTTACGAAAAATAACTTACGAAAACAACTTTTGTAACCTGAATTCAGTTTCATATAAGACGGAAATAAAGAAACAATGTTACACATCCACGTAGTATCAGAGGTGGATCATACGAATTAAACTCTACTGCATTTTAAGGTCTAAATTTCATTCTTTTCATACACAGTAGAATATTTTGAAAGTTCTGTTGCAAATGTCATACATGACAACGTGTATATTTGTGCACTATATTTTTCTAAATGTAAAATTTTGCGGTAAACATAAGGAAATTTAATTCTTTTTCATGTCCATTTCAAAATAAACAGGTTAAATTTTTTAATAAATACCGGGTGGCCATAATTAAACTGACAGTGCTCACAGTGTTCTGTAGCGCGATCTATTTGCGAGAATGACGCCACATTTTGTAGGAAGTTGAAACAAGACGGGGGACGAAGGATTCCGCGAAAAAACAAATTAGTTCCAAAAGTCACCGCTAGGGGAATATTTGGCGCTGTGTAATAGAAAATAGATTGTTAACAAATGCAAATCAATACGAAAATTACCTTTTATTTTGCATTCAAATGAGGTTCAATGTGGCTGTCGTTGTTCTGGACAACATATTGCATTCTGTGCACAGTATGCACAACAACAACAGAAAGTAACATGTCTGCAGGAATCTCCCGTACAGTCCGTGATATGTTATCCTTCAACGTAGCCAGGTCCTAAACCACTCCTTGATAGACCTTGGACTTAAGATAACCCCATAGCTAAAAGTCGCATGGAGTAAGATCAGGCGACCGAGGTGGCCATGCAGTTGGAAAGTAGTGGCTAATGACTCTTTCTGTTGTGAATTTCTGTCGTAGCATCTGTTGCACGCGCACAGCAACGTGTGCAGGGGCTCCATTTTGCATGAAAATCCTTTTTCCCAGGCATTGTCTTTGCTGAAGTGCCGGAATGACAAAGCTGTTCAACATGTGGCGATATTTCTTTCCGGTAACAGAACAGGTTTCCGGTTCTGTCGGGGTAATGTTCTCATAGAAGAATGGACCTACGATAAATTCCGCTGTGAACCCACACCAAACAGTTACCTTTGGTGAATGTAAGGGAATTGCTGTAACTGCATGTGGTGATTTGTCATCCCAAATTTTACGCTTTTTTAAAAGTGTTGCCATACTGCACTTGAACTAAATCAGAAAATGTGCATAATAAAAGGTAATTTTATTCCGTATTAATTTGCATTTGTTAACACTCTATTTTCTATTACACAGCGCCAAATATTCCCCTAGCGGTGACTTTTGGAACTAATTTGTTTTTTCGCGGAATCCTTCGTCCCCCGTCTTGTTTAATCTTCCTACAAAATGTGGCGTCATTCTCGCAAATAGATCGCGCTACAGAACACTGTGAGCACTGTCAGTTTAATTATGGCCACCCGCTAGATAAAATTTCTTAATGAAGTAAGATATTATATCTGTGAAAGTATATAATCAGCCTTATTATGATATCGCACCAGAAAAAAGTTTGGCTTACTAGATTATAGCAAAGCACTCGAGGGCTGTCTGCATAAAGAGAGAAGTGCTATCGTGAAGGGTTTTCTAAAAGAAACTGCCTGGTATACACCTTACACATGGGGAAAACCACAAAAAAGCCCATGCAGCCAGCTCGTTCGCGGGATTCGAATCTCGGATCGAACTACCAGTGTTCAGCGACTTTACCGTTCGCAAATTTCGCAAGTGCACATCTGTATCGCAACCGAGGGAGTGGCTTCTAGAATGGACCAATAGACTTTCGGTAATTTCTGTCATTTCACATGATTTTTCAACGCGTTTTAAACAAAATGTTTGAAAATGTTTTGCCCCGCAGTTTCATGTACAAAATAATTTTAAAGCTTCGTGCATTTATTAAGAAAATTTTCGGTTCGAAGTTAGATCAAATATAAGCATAATTAAATATGTAAATAGTAGAAATCTTAGCACTTTTTATTGCAGTCTACATGAAAAAGATGTTTTATGATAATAACAAATGCACAGTTTTATTCAAATTGAACTTTCCTAATTTGCATTCCTACACATTTAGTGTGTTAAATTTCACATTAATTAGTGTTCAGCTTATCGCCTTCACAAGAAATACTCTTCAAACAAAATGAATTTATTTTATTCACAACGAATATAGTTAACAGTGGCGGCTTGTAGCTAAAATTAGTGGGGGTGCTGTTCCAAAAAAATTTAACCTTTGTTTTATACCTGTATAAAGGGAAACAAACATGTATAAAATGAAAATTTATTTTGAAACTCCCATGAAATTTTACAAAAGAAAAATTAAACATTTCTTAATTACTACTTAAATTGTTACAGTTCAAGCTTTACCTATTCATTTAAAAATGAAATCCATTCTTCTTGTTTTAATTTGGCAAAGAGATCAATAATTTTCTCCTCGATCTCTGGATGGCAACTGAGGAAATTTTTCTATATTGAAAGCATTGCAAGCGCATGAAAACGAAAGCTCTTGAAGTTCACTTACAGAATTTATTACTTGAGGATGCAAGGACATGGTTAAAGTTTTCTGTAAAATAAAAGAACCGAAAAAATGAATCAAATAGAATAGCTGAAAAATAATCTAACCAAGAATATGGTGTATGATTTTTAAACACAGCACACGCGGAGTAAAAAAAAAGAACCAGCTATCAACGACACTCCAGATTCGGCACTGCAAAAGCGACAGTGCTCTCTCCCTCTCAGCCTCGTACGCTGCTTCCTAAGAGCGCATGCGCAGAACAGCCAAATACCACACGCGCAGAGTAAGAAAATCACCTTTCCAGAATTTCGGCACTGCAAGAGCGACAGTGCTGTTTTATCTCCCTGGCTCGAGTGCTGCTTTCTGTGCACGCTTGCGCAGAACAGCCTTGTGAAGCGCAGTTCCATACAAAAACTTTCGCACCTTTTTCATAAACTGGAGCGAGGCTACTGACATTAAGTTTAAGGATTATATATTGTAGAAGTATAAAGAAAGAATTACAGAAAAAAGGGCTCATTATATTAAATATTAAAAATAATAATAAGTGGAAACAGGGGGTGCTGCAGTTCCACAGTGCTTATTACGACCCGCCATTGATAGTTAATTTAATTTATTCACATATAACTTTTAATGTTAGCAATAGGTATTTATTATCAGATCATTCACAATACGTATTTTGAATCTTACACTTTCAAAATCAAAGAAATGCAAGCATCGAGATAAAAAAATACTAGATTCATAGTAACATTTCCAGTTATTCTCAGCTCAATAAAAAAAATTATGCACAAATTATCTTAATCCACAGGTGTTAGTAAATGGATAATATTCGAGGGTATTTATAGTTTGAGTCATTTTCTCGATATAAAGAGCGATCATATGCACAAACATTAACCCGAATATTCCAGTGCGTGATAAGATATGTGAAAGTGAAATGTTGAACATTAAATAAACTTATAAAATGAAAGCACTACGAGATTTTTCAACTAAAACGAAAGCAGCATTTACTCGCCTTGCATTTATAACTGCGAAACAAATGCAAAGAAAAAGGTAAACAACAAGATTCGCTCATATTCGCAGTTTCAAAGACTCAGCGTCACAAGAGCAATAAAAGCTCATTGGTCCATTTTTGAAATCCTTCCCTCAGTGGCGATACTCATGTGCACTTGTGAATTATGCTTACCGTTCGGCCACTAGTAGACCGTACCAGAAAAAAAGGAAATGATATAAATATAAATATCAGTAAAAGCATGTTCACTTATTACACGGTGTGGAATAAATATAACGTCTTCATCACGTTGAAGTAAATATAAAATTAGCGCACACATTAAGTATAGATTTTATTTTTCGATTTTCCATCCTTCTTTTTAAATCAGCAAATCCCAAGCTGGCAATATACTACATATATTCTGGGCTCTAGATGCTTTTCATGTTTCAGTTAGAGTAATTCTTGTTTCAATCTTTTATTATAATTTAATATTTATATTATTCTGTTTCCGAGCAAATTAAGCATGCCACGGAAGCTGGCTATTCAATATTTCAGTTTGCTGAGCGCTTCGATGTAATATTAAAGCAATTTATGCAGTAGAAATTAAGGAAATACATTCGTTAACGTCATGTGTTATTTGAAGATCGGAGATTTTAACGTATACTGGATCTATCAACAAATATAGCATCAACGCTAATTTGTAACAGCGTAATGCATGTTAATTAGATATCCCGGAAGGATATGCTGTAGACGTGGGTAATTGTAATCGTTTTAATGGAAGAAATAGGAGTTGCACATTATACTCCCTTCTTTTTGATAGGCAATCGTTCAAAATTTTATAACGTAACATTAGAATAACGGTAATAAATTAAATTAAAGATTGTTTAATAAATAATTTATTACAACCAAGTCATAACTTCTGTCATTTCTAAACAAATTTTTCAAGAGTAAAATTTCTACCGTTTTGTTACAGCTCTGAAATCGCGGCTGCTATAATAATTAAATAATATTAACTAGAGACTTAATGTCAGGATTACATTTGCTTCAAATTTTTTTCAAATCTTACTCGTATATTCATTTTGTTTATAATAATTTTATATAAATAGTTAAACTTAATAGCGCTACGCAGAGAAAGGTATACTGTGTATTTATAGTAACGTTTGCAATTTTGATTTTCAAAAGCTTCAACAGATTTGAAATTTCCAAACTCTTTGGAGAGTTTCCGGCAGAATCGAGATGACAGTATGAGGTATTCCTCCCGCCTTCTTCGCATGCCTTCGTGGTGTAGTGGTCAGCACACTCGGCGCGTATTCGAGAGGTCCGTGGTTCGAGCCCCGGTGGAAACGTTGCTCATTTTTCACTTCTCCAGCTCCGAAATAAGCTAAAGACTCTACAAGTGGCGCCGGAAATAAAAAAGGTGGTGGATGATTATTCTCCACCACCACGAAGTGGCGATTTGGGCCTCTAATCCCCAGTGGCCCTTTAAAAGGGGAAGTATATAAGGTATTTCTTATTTCTCCCTCCTTCTTCACATGCCCTCGTGGTGTAGTGGTCAGCGCGCTCGCTGATGGGTAACCAAGAGGTCCGTGGTTCGATTCCCGGCGAAGGCGTAGCTCATTTTTCGTTCTTCTGCTTCCAAAAAAATCCTAATGACTCTACAACAGAATGTAACGTCTGAGAACAGATCTTGAAATTGCACTTTAGGAATACACTTTTTTTCTTCTATCACTTTCGCACTCAGATTTAATAGAACGTTTTTCATATTTTTTACCTGAGGCAAAAACTCTGACTCACCCTACCCGCAACTTATTTTTTCAGTTCTTGGTTTTCCCTAGATTTTTTCCAATTTATGATTGAATTCATGTCTAGATTTTCCAGACAAGGTCTTCAGCAGCCAGTAGTGTTTTGAATAATTGCGTACGTCAGCCTTATGCAATCTATAGTACCAGATACAAGATCTTGGTGCTTGTCTTTTGCGGAACTTGCTTCTAGGCTTAAGTTCGATATCAGTTCGTGCCGCATAGCTGCGTATAGAAAGCAGCATGGAGTGTAGAGAGGCCTAAACTGCTCTAGATAGATTCTACACTGATCATCTACATTAAGTGAAATAAGTTTCTGGATACGATGTTTACCCTCCCTGCCCCAAGCGCGGCTTCCACAGGCCACTCCTTCGCATAGCTCCTCGTGCATTGGCTGAACTTATTCCAAATTACGAAATTTACTGCAATCAAGATTTGATTTTGAAACGTCCCATGTCTCACAAACTTATGGACGATTTGATTGTCAAATAAGTCAGATAAGGGGGCTACAACATAACAGCACTGAGCAAAATATTACCACAAACTAAGGCTTACTGTTTCTTTCTTGTGGTATATAGCTTTATCCTGATAACTAAGCACTAAATAATATGAATCTATATATATTAGGACTCCAGCGTTTCGTTTTTTGCTTCGTCTATATTATTGACGTAATACACTCTTCTCAATAGTAAGATATTTTGGCATTCTGTAGTACTAGTCACATTCTCATTTAACTCTTTCACAGCGAAGTAGCCCGAAAAACCCGAACATTCAGACATCCGCAGGTCGCCCGAAAGCATACGCCCATTTCTTACCTGCTGCTTTCCCCACTTCCATCACGTTAGTATATGGCTCATTGTTTTCGAGAGTTGTTAAATGAATTATTTAGCTACTTTAAGCCCCCCTTTTGAAGGGACTAAAAGTGACTCTGTTATTTAAATGCATCTTCCTTCTCTTAAGCGTCAATGTTTATCTATTGATGCTCGCAGTTGCAATCCCATCCCAAGGAGAAACTGCACATAGTGGGTAAAACCGCACAATGATCCCAAAGAGAAAAGTAATCGCTTACGTAGTTTATTGTTAATGCCGTAGCATTAACAATAAACCATATGCAGGATAGAAATCCTGCATATGGAAAGGAAACCCATTGCAACAAAATTCATATATACAGGCGTTTTAGATAATTGAGGAAAACAGATCTTGGCCTTTAATGATGCCAAAGATTTAAGGGGATAAGTAAGTTTTGGAGTAAGTTTTAAGATGCCAAGGGGGGGGACTTTAAAATAGCTAAAAATCAACCAAAATATTGAATTAGTTTTTTTACTCTGGTAACATTCCATATACGTAACTATGTCAGGACTGAGTGTTCGGTGCATATTCTTGGCAAACACCTTCGTGAAAGTAATTAAGTCCTGATCTTGAACAGGGAGCTGAATGCAGCTATGTTCTGTGGTAGAATATTGTGAATAAGTGGTAGAAGAACTATATGTAAGAAGGATTTAAAATCCTTTTATTAAACCACAATTATGTACAGCCACTTCCCAACTCGGGAGGGATACAGAAAATAATGACCGCCACTTAGGTCTAAACTGAACAATCAAATTTAATTTAAACTGAATCTAATTAGAAATTAAGTAGTCGTTGGCCACAGAACTATGAACGCGAGGTTTGCTTCTAAACTAAATGGTGCGCAGCAAGATTTAACTAATACTGACGCACATAGAATTACTTCAATAAGTAATAACGTAACAGCGCTACGGCTTAGAATTTAAATACTAGCTAGTCAGGCGAACGTCGAATACAGTAACAGTGGTCTGAGACTAAAAGCTCTCTCACACTGAAAGGTTTCTACCTTTCGTTTAAATAGAACTTGGCTCCATTTCAAATTAGCATAAGGCTGAAACGCGCGCTTATTCTAACGGGAAGTTGAAATGAGAAGAGATAGAAAAAGGGCAAATTAAAATAAAACTTTGTTAGTTTAAACTAAAACCTTACAACTACATCGTATGCATAAAACCGAGTTCAAATATTCTAATTTTTAAAGAAGTTACAAGCATTTAAAATGTGCAACCAACGTAAACTTTGCCCTTTAAATTTTGGAGAAAATGTAAAAAAAAATGTATTTCTGGTGTTATAATTTATATAATTGCCCAAAAGAAGTGTTTATTTCTAAAAAAGGGGTAGATATGATGGTACTGACAACTATGAATTTAAATTTGGTTATGTAAATGCTATACGCTTAGAACAGTAAGAAACAAACTCGTTCTCCCTACTCATTCCAAAAAAGCGTGATCAACGTCGCTTGAACTAAAGCGCAAAAAGAGAAGTTTAGCTGCTTGGGGTGAACAGAAATAATAAAAAATACTGCAAAGCATTAAAAGATAATGTAAATGTAACAAATGAAGGTAAAACATATGGTGCGGGTAAATTTTAAAAGTTTCATTGGATATAATGCATAAATTGTTTCTACCTATAACTTCGAATCACATACCAGTTTGCGATATTTATGTTTGTCATATTTAATATTACGAGGTTAAAAATAGCTAAATGATACGAAAATATTTTCTAGTGTTTACAAATTCATATTTAAAGTTAATTTGCTGTTTCTCATGACCATGTATTAAGGGTAAGTTTGAAGAAAATCTTTAAATCTGATTTTCTCAAACCAAATTTTTTCGCAGTTCGTATGTTTTGAAAATGCTCCATGCGACACATTTTTAGTTAAAAATGAATGATATTTGGAAGAAACTATCTTGTTATATGTTACAGTAGATCAGTATATGCATTTTTGGATATGAGGTTATCAAGAAGTTTAAACTTGTGATAATGTTTAACAAAAGGTGACATTTTCTCGAAAACTGAATATAAATTCACAAAAGACCGTTTCAAAAATTCATATTCAATAACTGATACACAAAAACTTTTGTCAAGTTTTCATAACTAACTTAAAGGAAAAATATTGAAAATTAGAGCGCAAGGAGAATTTTAAGTCTAATAAAAATAATTAATTATTTGTTTTAAAAGTTTTTAATTTGAAATAAATCGAAATTTTAAACATATATTTTGTAAACTTATGTATAACGTATAAAATTTCTTTTTGATAACACGAAAACTTAAAAACTAATTTTTAACAGTGTAACAAGATTAAAAAATCATACCATTTGAGGTGAAATTAGGCATTTGTATAGAATATCTCTGAAATCTAATTTAAGGCAGTAAAATTATAACAGCAACCCAAACCCAACACATATAATAACTTTTAAAAAAAGCTATTTCCTCGAAAGCATCGGCACAAAAGTGTTCCAGAATACTTCTTCTTTTCAAACCTATTGTGCTCTCACTTTAAGTGTATGCTCGGCGTTCTTTTTATTCCCTACCTTTCTAAGCCGATGTCGTTGTTGTTTTTGTCTTTGCCTTGCATGACATATTCCTGAAAGACCTGTATGCTGATAGTTTCCGATCACGAATGGAATTCGTTTTAGTCGTTATGTATTTTGAATTTCCTTTTTTCGTCTTGCTTTTTCTTAACTTATTTGTTTATTTCATCGCTCCTGTTTCGTGCAGTGATGCGGTTCTTTTCCTTTTTGTGTCCTCGCGTTCCTTTCCTCCCTCCAAATCCCTCTCGACTAAAATAAGGAGTCGAGTTTGGCAAGTTTTATCCAGTTTGTGGCTGAATGCCGGCCGCATCTTTTCTTCTTCTTCTTCTATTATGACTGTTTTGCAGTCGCCGTCGTGATAAGATTCGTGAGCCGCATAACGGAATGTGACTTCGCTTATGAAGGGAGTTGTGTGATGGAGTTTCAAATTTTTAAAATCAGCTTAAAAATACACTCAGCTTGTTTTTGTGTAGTTCTTATATAAGTGTTTTGGGTCTCCATCAAATACTGTTTTGGGCATGGGATTATTCTTTTTTTTACAACTTTTAATTACAATTTACTTAGTTACCAGACTTACGCAGTATCTAAATTCTAGTAATTCCGAAATCACTTTAAGCTTAAAAATTAAATTAAGGGGTGTTGTAAGACAAAATTCTTCAAAAAATATTGATTTGCGATTTTTGCATTTTCAAATTCTCTACACTTTTAGCTTTCTAAAAATACTATACTTTAATCTCCATGAAAATTAGAACTTTAAAAAATTTTGTTTTATTTTATGATCTAATGTTTTGATAAATGAGGAATTTTACATAAAAACGCGTTTTTCTCCAAACGTGATTTTTTTATACTCGATGTACTTTTTCTCGGGAACTACTGCTCCAAGGTACCTAAAATTTTTATAGCTTATTCATTATATTTTCTAATATTTACTGAAATGAGTTTTTTTGTGATAAATTAAGATAAAAAAATTTCATAATTTTTTTTGCGCGAGAAAAGTGCTAAATTTTACTAGGCCTAATAAAATAGTCTATAAGTTAGTCTAAAATTCAAAATGTTTCAAAAGCTCATTTCAGTATAATCAGATAGGTGTACGTTAATTACACAAAACATTTCAAGAGTATATCTACAGCAGATTTTGAGAAAAGGTACATCGAAAATGGCCAATTTAACATTGTCGGTATAGGGGGTTCCGACTTCCCTTAAAAATTATTATGCGATTAAAATGTTTTACTTTCTTTCGAAGAAGATTGAGTTAAATAATTTAGTTAACTAAACGTATTTAGAATTATTTAGATTTAAAATGTTTGAACTCCGTATAATATTTTGAATATTGTACCAGTTGCTATATATACTTGCCTTAGCCGATTTTCTGTGTAACTGAACTTACTAAAAGTGTTAAATTTTTTTGTTTATCAGTAAAATATTAGAAATTCAAATCATCTTGAAAGTATGGATTTTTTTTATTTAAAAACATATTTATTTTTGTCATTATTTAATTTTGATAATTAGTCCAAAGGGGCAATGTGCCCTAAGGGACTATTAATTTCGTTTTGGCATTTTACTTTCGTTCACTATAAATGTCGGTTCACTTTTTCAAATTGTTGCCACCAAAAATTATCGCTCTGTATTATATTTAAATAAATTAAATAATGAAGAATCTGCATAAATGTATGTATATTTCTCCAAATTGGATAAAACAACCATCCAAATTTGAATAACGTACGTTTCCACCCGATTATGCGCATCTGGAAGCCCGAATTTGGAATCTGGAATTTGTTTTATTATCTATTTCATATTTTTTAATTCTTTAACGAATTTTTGAGTAACAAACTCAACGATTTCAAAGCGAGCAATGGCAACACTATACGAAAAAAAAACCATTTTTGTCTCCAGCGCGCGAAACTATATCGGAAATTCTAAAGATATGCTTATTTTAAAATTATTTAGCGATCTTGTTGTTGAACTTAAGTTTCTGATTAAGTATGGAACATGATATTTAATAAATAAAGGTAACCCATAAAACGTTAAAAGAAAGCCCCTTTGGGCGTAATTTTTTGAAAATCTGATTTTTTAAATACTTCATACTAAAAGACTACGAGTGTTATTCATAACCTCGTTAAATTATAAATCGCTTATTTCTTGAATCAGTATTTGTACCGATTTGGTACCTGAAGCCTGATAGTTTATTTCAAGAAAGCAAAAACGTTTATATAATAGGTGTCAATGTTTTAAGATTGACGCTCACTGCCTAAATTTTGAAGCAGTATTTATTGCAAAAAAATTATTATACGTGATTAAAATGTTTTACTTTCTTTCGAAGTAGATTGAGGTAAATAATTTAGTTAATTAAACGCGTTTAGAATTATTAAATTTAGAAAGTTTAGTTAGTTCATAGTTTCTAGTCTATGAACTTCATATACTTTGACATTAAAATACAGTTTTTAGTTCATTTAAATTACTTCTAAAAGCTATTTTTGTAATTTAGAAACTCACAACATTTAGAAATCGCACGAAATATTACATCTTCTAATAACTATAATTTAAAAGTAAAAGACAAAGACCATAATTGCGGCAGGCTACTGAAAATTAATATATAAGCCTGATATAAATTATCAGGCTATTGAAATATTTTATATTAATATTGCGTAAAAATATTTCATCAATAATAAAATTAGAAAACCACAGGCATTTTCACATTCGATTTTATCTTCCTTTTCGTCTTCGGCAAAATCAAAGGAAACTTACAGCTTACCTTATTGACGAGTGAATTTGAATAAAATCAACCAAAACGAATATTTTAGTATATATGTGTGGTATATGATACAGCTTTTCAATTACTATTAAATTAAATGTTTAACTGGGAATAATTAATTTTACACATTTTCTAAAATTTATATCAGAAACGTACAATATCAATATTTCAAAATACAAATTTATAAATTAAACAAATCAATCAAATCTGAAAGCTTTCAGATTTTATAGGACTCCCAAAGGGGCGTTTTTTTTTTTTTCATATACAGGTTTCGAAAGCATTTCGGCTAACGTTCGTTTGGGCTCAAAATATTCAAACACAGCCCATCTTTAGAATTTCCGTTAGACAGTCTCGCGCGCTGGAGATAAAAATGTTTGTCTTTCCGTTCAGTGTTGCGAGTTGCACTCTTTGGAAGGGTAAATTTGTAGAGACATTAGGTTATTTCGAAGCAGGACTGCTGAAAATTGAGCAAAGCCTTCGCCGGGAATCGAACCACGGACCTCTCGGTTACGCGTCCAGCATGCAGACCACTACACCACGAAGGCACGCGAAGAAGACGGAAGAAATTCCTTATAAATTTGTTAACTAAAAATTCGCTAAAGTTATGCAAAATTTTAGATAATAAAACAAAGTTAAAGTTTGTTAATCAAAAATTCGTTAAAGTTTTACAAAATATGAAATCGTTAATAAAACAATTTCAAATTTGGGCTTCCAGATGCCTATATTGCGGCAGGATGACGGCATTCAAAATTCGATGGCTTTCGGTAGCGTCGTTTTATCACAATGCGAGAAACATACATACATTTATGCACATTCTTCATTATTTAATTTCTTTAAATATAATACAGGGCTACAATATTTTGCGGCAACAGTTTGAAAAAATGATACAGACTTTTAAAATTTCCGACGCAAAATCGCAAAACGAAAACAGTAGTCTTTCAGGGACAAAGCCCCTTTGGACTAAAAAATATTGAAAATTAGAGCGCAAGGAGCATTTTAAATCTTTAAAATAAATATTTGTTTAAAAAATTTCTAATATAAAATAAATTGAAATTTTAAACATATATTTTATAAACTGATATTATAATATGTATATGTATAAAATTTCTTGTTGAAAACACAAAAACTTAAGAAACTAATTTTAAAGTCCACCGTCCCCTTAAGTCTTATTTTTAAGGCTATTTACACATTTACCAATTGTCATGAAGTATTTGTAGCGTTGCTGCATCACAAAAACGCTATTTATGTGTTTTAGAATGACTTTTCACTACTGTATTTTAAAGAAAATTATTTATTACTTTTAAGACGTCGATCTTCTAAAACAACATTATTATTATAAAACATATTGTTACGGATTTCGTATTTACTTAGAATTGTAATTAAAATTGTTTTATTTTCCCGGGCAACGCAGACGATTTTGAAGAAAAAGCTACGTCGATAAAGTAAACATACAACATCACGTGCATTTAATACTTGATAAATAAATATCTCCTAATTGCTGTTGCCATCCAGAAAAATTGAGAAAATAGATTTTAAATAGATTTTACCAGAATGTTCTCGTGAATAATTAAAAAGCTTATAAAAGCCGAATTAAAACACCTCAGTTCAGTTGTAGCTGTTTTAAGACAACTGTTGTTTACTTAGTACTGTTATTGATTGTAGCGAATTCACTGTGAGATAGCATTAATTTCTCTGTTTTGAATTGAGTTCTATTTAACGTTTGAGATATTGTGACATTGTACGAATATCTCCGAGGAAATATTGTAGCACTTTGTTTTATTTGTTGGGAAAAGTATAAATTATCTTTTTAACAACTTGTGCATTCAATCTATAACGAACCAGTACGCACGCAACATTATTTTTACCGTTGCCAGATGTTGAATTTGTACAGATTTAAGAATATCTTCACAAATTTGATTAGTCTAAATATAGTTGTTTAGAAGCAGTTTTACTCTAGCTTTATGAAATTCGTAAGTTTAAACAGTGATAAAACAAAAAGAAAAATCGATAAAACTATCGATAATATAACACATAGTTTGTGATTTTCAAATTATTACAGTGACTAAGCTTCACAAATCATTTTGATATTTCTTAGTGGCTGTAAAGTGGTTGTAAAATATTTGCAATTTATATTTTGCAGAATTTTTAATGCTATTTTGAAATCTCACTACTGTAATCATTTACGATTCTCAAGTATGTTTCTGTAGAGATAAAAAATAAATAAATAAATAAATCACACTTCAGATGACGATAAAATCTACGTAAATGGCTAAAAAACTGTACTCTTATAATATTATACAAACATGTAAAGTAATTTTATTAGTTAAGGAATTATCCATAAATACCTTGTTGGTAGCTGTAGATTTGTTAATATTTATTATAAAGTGCTTTGTATTCATAAGATACAAATACTGAAGATAAAGATGTTTGCACAAAATATGATTTACCATCTCTAGCAATGTGTTAGGAAGTCAGTTAAAATGACATCAGAAATTAACGAGATACGGTTATTAACGTTTCACTAAAAGTGTACTGACGCGAAAGGAATGCATGTCCTTTTGACAAATATTCCAGAGCAATGCAACAAATTCCGGCCACTCGTTTCATATTGATATTCTCTAAGAATGTAAGTAAAGTAGAAAATGGCGAAGCGGGGAGAATAGTGTGTGTCAAAATGTAATGCCTTGATCGACGCTGTAATATACGTTTAATGTGCCTCGTAAGACATCAGACGAAATGGTGCTAGCCGTTACGATTATTTCTTCTTCAAAAATGGTGGTCTGAAGACGAGTCTAATGGTTGGCGTGATTGTCTTCCGCGAGGCTTTGGAATGTTTCGAGACGAAGGTGATAAATATAACAACTTTGAGCCACGGAAACGTGCAGTTTATCTGAGAAAGTTATCTTTAAGTCTCGGTTAGGTTAAATGGAATTTTTGAAGCAATTTAGGCTTAATGGAAGTTTAGAGCGTTTGGTATATTATCGGTAACATTACAGCATGGAAATAGAATGAAATAGAAGTAGGAAAGAACGGAGAAAATGTTGTTCATTCTAGATTTCACTGAATCGCCTCATTTAGCACTTTCTTTTAACCCTGAAAGCCAACCTTCAACTGTGCAGAAAAAAAGCGGTATAATTCAACCATTAACCACAGTAGTTATAGAGCTTATCTTAAGTTACCATCTTTAATCATTAGTTATACGAAACGAAGCAGTTTATGCATATAACCGGAATAATTTCTGAAAGTTCTGCTGTTTTCTGAAGCAGGATCATTAACATTCCGTGCTTAAGGGAGTAAAAACATTAAAGTAACTAAGATAGCATGACGTTTACTTATTTTTAAGATTTTTACTTATTCCTAAACACTGCTATAAAAAGATGAAAGAAAAAATTAGCTAAAAAATACAATCAGCAGAGGTTAAATTAATGTTCCAAAATATTCTTAAAAATAGAAGTTACGATTAAAGAAAAAGTCATTGCCTAATCATTCCAAGTCCCCATTTAAAAAATGTTTTAGAACGTTTAGTACTGGTAACTCCTCGCGCTTTTTTAGTCTAGTAAACGTATCGGTTATGCAGCTTTTTCGTGACTCTTGTTTTTGTGCAACATGAATATGAGTTAATTTTCTTTTGACAGATCTCCACAAAGGCATTTTGCTTTGGGTAACTAGCCTTAGATTACTTTTCCATAAATAATTAACCAATCCGCCTACTTGTTCTCTGCTTAACTGCAGCTTTGTTTTGGGAAAATCCAGAAAAATATTTATTAATTCCTGTATAAAATTGCTTAGTTATTGCAGTCAAATTTGAAACTCTTGAAACTGCGACATAGTTAAATTAATTCAAAAAAGCAATTGGAAGAAAGTATATGTTTTATTTTAATGAAGAGAAAAGAATAAGTAATCTTTTTGTTTCTACAAATTTATGTAGACTGGAATGGCAACGCTAAAAATAATGTTTTAGAATTTCGATGTCTTAAAAGTAACAATATATATAAATAGCGTTTTTATGATGTAGTACTCAAAGTGGTGAAAGTGTACATATTGTAAATAGTACCCAGTATTTAATTGCATTTCATATACTCAAGAATTCGTAATATGATTCACTATTTTTGTGTTGTGTTTTAAGTGTATATTCATTATCTGGCAAAGCCAAATTACGGACTTTGTGAAGAGTAATTTGAAATAGCCTTATGGACTATTATTTTTCGTCTTGAAATCGCTTAACAGATTATCCTGCAACATGATTGGTCCATGTGACCCCCAAGCCCAAAAAAGGAATAATCAAATTCTATCTAATTAAACAAGAATTACGTAGCATAAAACTCACCTCTCCATAGTTATTATTA
>KK122173.1:531661-544726 GCA_000611955.2 Stegodyphus mimosarum
CCTACAAGAGTTATTTACTCTTAAATTAATAAAACTTTGAGTAATACAGCAGTATTTATCAACGAACCAGAACGCGACCTCAGGTTACGTGATTTGATTTTGACTTACTCTCCGTATCTCATGTTCATTTCAGTCACTCAATTCCTCACTGCAAATAGCACGCACCCAGCACCTGCTCAAAAATTTTTCGAATGTTTCTACATCTACAAAAGTATATCAATTTATAATTTCATGACTGCCTTCCTGTATGACTTTGCCACATAGACCATTCTTTCGCCTAAGGGCGCGGTGCTAAGCACCTCCGATTTATCTAAACAAAAGTGAGCGGCCTCCGGCCTTACTTGATATATAGGTTAAAACTCATTAGTAGTTGACACCTTGAACCGAAAGTATTATCGTGATCTTGATCTTGTGATGTAGTAACGCTACTAAAACTTCATGACAATTGGTAGATGTGTAAATAGCTTTAGAAATAAGATTTTACCAATTTTGAAATTAATAAAACCTTCATTCTCTTTTATGACGAAAGGTAAACTGCAGAAGGTATTATTATATATTATTTTCCCATCAAAATGAGTAACACAATGAAAATGCTAAAATCCACGCTAAAAATCAAAATAAATTATCATGTAACTGTTATTGATTAACATGCAAAGATTCTTTGTAGTGTTACCTATTTTTCTTGTAGAAATATAAATGCATATATATATGAAGAAAATGTACAGATCCATTTACATTACATATGAAGAAAATATATATATCCTTTTCAGAAATGTAAATGGATCTATGTATTGGATTATAGCAAAGCATAACAGGGTTATCTTCGTAATGGAAGCCAAGCCTTCGTGGAATGCGTGAAAAATATTTTAAAGGAAAAGGAATTTAAGCTTCACACAGGAAAACCATGAAAATGTCATTACAATAAGCCTGTTCGTAGGGATCTAAATTCAGGTTCCAGTACCAACATTCATTGGTAGTAACCACTTGATCACTAGTAGGTACACTGCTGGGAAAAAAAGGGGGGGCAGTTCTATATCTTCCGTTCTATTGAGCCGATTGACAAAATTCAAATTCCTTTTTTTATGCCTCGAAAGCGCCACTTGGGATATATATGTATTAGATTTATATATAGCATTGTTCTACTATTATTAAACTAGCTGATTAAATAATAGTCTTCCTCATAATATCAACTCAGTAACGGTTTGTGAAATTGAGACTATTTAGTACATTACACATATTCAACCAATTCACTTATACTGTGAAGACATTAGGATTTTTGATGCTGAGAGATGTGAAAAATGAGCAATGCCCTCCCCGAAACTCGAACCTCTTGATACGCGCCGAGTGTCCTGGCCATTACACCACAAAAGCATGCTAAGGAGGTGGGAGAAAAACTTATATACTCCCCCTTTTAAAGGAGGTTTTAAAGGGGGTTAACTGGGCTTTAGGGGACCCAATCGCCAAGCCCTGGTGGTGGAGAATTATCATCCACCACTTTTTTCTTTAGTTCGGGCGCCACTGTAGAGACAGGCTATTTTGAAGCAGAAGACATGAAAAATGAGCAATGCCCTCGCCTGGACTCGAACATCGGGCCTCTAGAATACGCGCCGAGTGCGCTGGCCATTACACCACAAAGGCATCTTAAGAAGGTGGAAGAAATACCTTACAATATATTATATTATACTATTTTAGTATTATTTAATTTAGTTTCCAGTTTACTTTTAGTATGTTAATAGTTTCTTATATCTTTTTTGTTTATATGCATATTCGTGTCGGCGAAGTTTTCTGTGGGCAAGAGTTTCTAAATTAAATTGGTTTTCTAAAAAATTGGTATTACAAAGGGTATTGTTTTGTATTGGCTTTGATTTGTACTTTTCTAAAAGTTCCACTCGTTTGAATTGCTTTTGGTAGGTCACATCATTTGGTTTTACTTTTGAATTTTACACTTGCCTACATAAATGACGAAACACGAATTGAATAATTGAAGAGTTAGGTTTGAGGGCACCTTCCCCTCGATAAGTCTGTCTTCTGCCAGCTCAACAATTATTCACTTATGCATATTTATTATTTTTAGGATTTAAAAAAATTAATTACAATTTTATATTTGATACTTTCACTTGATTTACTTATGTTCTCAGAATTTAAATGATATTGTAGATTAGTTCGCAGCAATATAAATTATTTATAATTTCTTTTAAACTTATTTCTTTAATTAATTTTTTTACTTTAATTTGCTTTTAACGAATAGAAATTTTGTTAAATTCAAATTTCATTCCTTGCAGTAATGGCGCAAGAGATTATTTAAATTTAATTTAACTTTACTATATTCTTTTGAAACTTATAATATAAATACATATTTTGTACCCGATTAAATTCTTTTAAGTTTGTGTTCTTATTGTTGTGACTTATCTATCTTATACAATGTTTAACTCGATTTAAAACTGTTGCATATGTCATTTCACTTCAGAACTGCGAGAAAGTGATTGGCAGGCTTTAGACATGATCTTCTGAAAACAAGCAAATTTATATTTTTCAGCTTAAAAGTTTTTTTTTTACCTTCATCATTATTTTGAATCACTTTCCTCGAATTATTGATACACTAGCGGCCGAGTAATGGTAAAATCTTTAAATACTGGTAGTTCGGACATGGGTTCGAATCCAGTTGAACGGGCTGGCTGCGTGCATGTTTCCGTGGTTTTCCTCGTGCGTAACGTTTATACCAGCCAGTTTCCCTAAGAAAGTCCTCCACGAAGGCATCCCACCCCTTAAGCAACTAGTGTGCTTTGCAAAATAAACAAAACCAACCACTTTTGATTATATCACTTTCTTAAAAAGAGATTTTAATGTGCGTGTGAATTCCCTCGTACCTTCTTTTCAAGTTCTTTTTGGCCACTATGGTATTTTCAATAAAATTTAATCATATTTCTAAACGCTTAAAACGAATGCAAAGATAACCGAAACACACAGAGGAATTGTCTCGGCGTCATTTGCGTAGCGATTTTATTGTTCGTATCCGAAGAAGCAAAAAAGAAATAATGAGGCCAAAACGACCGGTGCAGGAGGAATAAGAAGAATCATTTGCGAAATGATATATTACAGACCCCTACGTGAAAAATTATTCCTCCCTAAAAATGGATGAAATTAATGACACGCATACTGTAATCAAGAATTGATATGAATGAAAAGTTGCTTTGCTATTATAATAAAACTTTCATTAATATCTGGTTATAAAATTCTCATCATTTTCGAATCGGGAAAAATCACTTAACTATTTTGGTAGCTGTCTAAATATTTGATTATCTTAGTCGTGCTAGTGACAGTTTGTCTCGGAGAACAGTATTATTATTATGAATAATGGTGTTTAATTATGTTATTAAAAGCTTTATTTTCTTCCGGAGATGGTCAACTACAGAAGGTTTAAACCGTTGAATTGGCTTCCGACCCAGATAAATATGTATTTACCCATACGGAATTCAATGCCAACTCAGCAGACGCATTTATTTGATCTATATGCGCTATATTACATGCGCACCGCAACAAGGCCCTTGAAGTATATATATGTTACTGTGAAAGACCGAAATTGGAGAATGTCGACTTTCACCGGAGGATGTCAACATTCACCAAACACGTCGGTGAAAGATCGAATATAACATTGCATTCTTGTACATTCGGACCCTCACCGCTGTATATCGACAATCACAGATATGCTCTGTGTAGATCGAAAAGAGAGGCGACTGGCTGTTTCCCATAAATGCAGTTGTAAAAGCAACGGCCTCTCGTGCAATTCAAAGTCTCGTAATAGTTTAAGTTGTTGCAATGAATCAGATTTGAATCACATAATTTAGTAAGTTTTTTATGACTTTTATTTTCCCCTTTACTACGTACTGTATAATGAAGTAAGTTTTTTAACTTCTATTATTTTCCTTTCTCATTTCGAATGTATTGTGTGTTTCAAGTACTTGTGTGTTTTTTTGCGACTGAATTACGGAGAAGAAAATATAATATTCTCATATATTCCGCATTCACCATTAGTACGTGGTGAATGCCAATATTCACTGGTGTACGTCAGAAATAAGAGTATTTGGAAAATATTTCGGACATACACCAAACGACTATGTGAATGTTGACATTCACCGGTGAAAGTCGACATTCTCCAAATTTCGGTGTTTCACCGTAACATATACACAGATTGCCTGTCTTGCAGTTTGAACTAGATAAATATATTACATGGCACAATTACAAGACCCTTGAGGAAGTATATATTCACAGCATACTTTCTTTACACAGATTTTTTTTACTGTTTGCCAGCAACAATACTCAGCTTTGCACTTACATTTCGAAGCAGAGACTGTCTCTAGGCGGCTACTTTAAAGCGTGCTTGCACATGCTGAGGCCGTAGAACTGGCGTTTGAGAGATTAGTTACTACCACTGGCATTATCTCAAACTGCTTCTGTTCTCTGTTATGTACGCTGCTAAAAAAAGGGACAGTTCTATATCTCCCGTTCTACTCGGCCGATTGACAATACTGAAATTGAGTTTTTCATGTCTCGAAAGCGCGACTGAGGATATGTGTTAGATTTATATATAGCATTGCTCTAATATAGGTATTTTAACACAAAGTCTGCCTTTTTTCTCAAATTACATGTCCATATTTCGATTCTACGACACAAATTACGCCAAACTTCCAAGTTTTGTAAAAATCGATGAATAGTGCTTAAAAAATTAGCGGATATTGTTCGAAGAACAGCCCTGACGCCAAAGAGGGAGAAACAGCTTATTGTGATATGGCAGGCAATGATTGTCATTCGATGACGTACTTCCTCTAAGTAGACAGCCGTAATACTTTTCCCTTGCTAAGGGATTATCTGTAGTATTTATTATTAGTATTTATTACTGTAGTATTTATTCTGTAGTATTTGATTATCTGCAGTATTTTCTTCCGTTGGCATGATGAAATGTCGCCCATACCCTTAAAGAAGCCAAGTTGGCGCAACCAAGGCTGTTCTCCGATCAATATCCAAATTAGCTATCAAAATTTTAGCTCCTCCATGTTAATTGAATTTGGTATATTATTAATATGTCTTTTTAATTAAACATTTCTTTTACTCTTCCTTTTATATTTCTAAATTAAGGTTCATTCCAAATAAAATTCATCCATTTTTATGACTTATTTTAAAAATTTATATTTTAAAACAATTTTTATAAATTCTTCGAAAAAATTTTGAATTATAACCTATAACATTTTTACCATCATCTTAAAGTAGATGTATTTCTAAGCATACCTACAAAAAAGAAGAGTTTTTTTTATTCAAAGTTTCCTAAGATATACGTGAATTTACATTTTGGCACGTTTTGAAATTTGGCATAATTATTATAAATTTATTATAAGCGATAATAAAGAAAATGTGGTTTACGCACTCAGTTAAAATTATTTGAAAGTATGAAACGAAGACTTTTTTCCCCTTCTGTGCAATGAAAAAAGGAAAATAGGTTGCTTTAAATTAAGAAGTTCGCAGAGTGAATTATTCTTGGGGCAAACTGAGAAAAATCAGCTAAGATAAATTTTTAAATTTTTCCGTAAATTTCTAACCAAAAATTATAAAATTTAATATCTACGAATAATTTGAGTCGCTGTATCGAAATATGGAAAAAAAAGGCATGCCATTTCAGAAAAAGTCCGATTTTTTTGTCAAAATACCAATGTTAGGACAATGCTGTATATAAATTTAATGTATTTCCTAAGTCGCGCTTTAGAGACATGAAAAACGCAATTTGAATTTCGTCAATCGGCCCAGTAGAACGGAAGAAATGGTATTTTTTTTGGCTGTGCTGTTGTTTTTGTTTGCATAGTGTACATTATTGTAGAACTGTATATCACTGCTTTGATTTTTCGCTGTGCTGTTCTGTTCGTCTTAATATTTTGACATCATTGCAACCAGAACAGGGCAGTACAAGAGAAGATAATCATGGTCGCCTTCCTCACCAATAAATTTTTTTTAAATCCTAAAAATTATAAAAATGCATAAGTGAATAATTGTTGAGCTGGCAGAAGACAGACTTATCAAGGGGAAGTTGCCCTCAAACCTAACTCTTCAATTTTTTTTAAAAAAAATTATTAGAATTTTATATTTGTTAATAGATTTTGATACTTGCACCTGATTTACTTATGTCTCAGAATTTAAATGACATTGTAGATTAGTTAGCAGCAATATAAATTATTTATAAATCTTTTAAACCTATTTCTTTAATTAATTTTTTACTTTAATTTGCTTTTAATGAATAGAAATTTTGTTAAATTCAAATTTCATTCCTTGCAGCAATAGCGCAAGAGAATTATTTAAATTTAATTTAACTTTACTATATTCTTTTGAAAGTATATTGGAACAAAGCTATATTTAAATCTAATATATATCCTATGTCGCATTTAAGAGACATGGAAAACGCAATTTCAGTTTCGTCAATCGACCCAGTAGAACGAGAGATATAGAACTGTGCCCTTTTTTTTTTCTTGCGCAGTGTACTTCTTATTTGACTTACCTTACAGGAATGATTCAGAAACAGTTAAAATGTGTGGTACTCAGAGAAATAATACTTCGAGCTCCTCTAGTTAAAGAAATATCCCACATTCGAAAGATATTTCTTGGACTGAATGAGATATCCTAAAAATATGCTTGAGGGATCGAGGAAAGAAGATAATTGTGTTCTGAAGAGTTTTCGCAAACGTACCGAAAGAAGCTTACAGGCATTGGATGGGGTATTATATTTATTTCTCTACGTAGTATGCTAAAAAAAGAACATATTCATGTGAAGGGTAGCTAAATGATTCGATCATTTCCTCTTTTCGCAACTCATATATTGGAAATACCGTTATTTCTATAGTAAGACACTTCAATGTTGAACATAATTACTCAGATTTTAACCGGTGGGAAAACGAGTGGGGTATGTTATAAACTTTACAAAATAGTGAGATATTCCTAACTTATAAAACTGAAATTCTGTGCTACATTCAGTAGCTGAGTTTGTAGTAGTGAGTGACTTTCAGAACCCAATTTCCGTTGCCTGTGTGTTTCAGAAAATGTTTTATCGGCATTTTGTTGCAAATGGGGTATGATACACTCCACGCGCCTGTCCGCGTAAGTGTTTTTCTGACTGAATATTTATTTGAGAATTTTATTTCTAGAGTGTAACAGCGAATATTTCTACTCGCAAACGATTTTAAAGTATTTGAAATTAAAATTTTAAGGATTTCTATGCACATTATGGCAAAAAGAATGACTCCCTATGAACTGCAAATACATCGGTTGCGAGACTGATTAGAAATATTTGAAAGTGAAGAAGATTACATTTGGGAAACTGAAGATGAAAATAGGAATATTTTCTACACTGTGTGGTTTCGAAAGCGATCAAACATTAATTTCTTATATTCCTAAAAAAGGAAAATCTGTTTCTATGCTTTCAACATTCCATAACGATGATACTACTGGAGAAAACGAAACGACAGAAATTATATATTTTTATAATATGACTAAGTGATCAGTGGATACTGTGCATGAAATGGCATCATGTTATTCAATTGTCAGAATAACAAGGAAGTGGCCAATGGTAATTTTCTTTTCTGCATTGAATGTTGCTGCAATAAATGTTCAAATTATATTACTTTCGACTGCTAATCCACCAACCAAATACAGAAGCAGACGTCTGTTTTTGAGGGACTTAAAACTACAATTAATAAAAAATATATATATTAAATAACGATCAGAGATTAATGCTTTACCGAGAAACTTACTCACTGCATGCAAAAGAAGAGCAGAAGTTTCGAGGAATAATTCAAACGAATATACGAAATTCGAAGCAACTAAGCATAAAAGATGCGACGAATGCCCTCGAGCCAAGCACAGAAAAACGCGAATGCGATATTTAAAATGCAGACTTTGATAAGAACACGTGAATGTATTTTGTTCAAAGTTATAAACAAGTAAAAAAAGCATTGTGTATTAGAGATGCAATAAACCTTAGAGGTATGATGTTTATTTTGTTATTATTTTCATGTACTTAATTTTAACTCTCTATAAGCTTATTTTGGAAATTAATGTTCTGTAACTTAAGTATTATTCACGTATTATAAAAGAAAAATAGTTTTCAAACTAAATAAAACTCTTTGTATCCGTATTTTAAATATTAGGGTATATGATACCCCATGCGCCCACTCTGGTAACTTTTCGTGATGCGCCTTCCGCCAAGTTAAAGAAGGAATTTAGTAGAAATGTACATCTAATAACCTCAGCAACTGCCACTAAAGTAGGAAGATTACAAACAGAATTTCGCGGATTTTGAGTACAAGTTTTGCAATACGTTAGAAATTCTTTCTAAGTACAGACAATTATACACGGAAAAGCAAAAAGGAATCGTATACTGATAGGATAATTGAATAAAAGATACACATGGTGTAAGGATTTTAAGTTTTACTAACGTTTATTTTATTTTAAACCTTTACTATCTTCCCTTATTTTCCATTTCCGGCCAGAATAAGTAGCGCGAATAGATTTAGTGTATGCAAATGATGTTTCAAACTTTAGAAATATTTAAGACATGGCTTTTAGCCAAGAAGTAGTGAAAGAGCGATTTCTCGCGGCCTTTACCACGCGTGTGATTTGCATTGTCTGCTTTTAAGGCCAGAATTTAGTTCTCGCCGGTATTTGAAGACGCATTGTAGTATTTGCACTCTGCTCACTATATACCTATTATTAAAGGGCCAATCTTCGCGTTACTAGTCAATGTAAAGCATCTTAGTTCTTATTTAGTTAAGTTAGTTCATTTTCTTATTTTCTACGTTCTAGAACAAAAGGGTGTGCGGAAAAATTGTCACCAGGAAAAAAGGGAAACGGAAAGAAAGCCCTCGGAAAATAAGGAACGGAAAAAAAGGAACTCTAAAATCTCGCCAAATAATGTCGCCAATCGGAGTTGGGGGAACCTGACAAATTCTAATTTAACCGGCAGGGTTATAGCGGGCTCTCTTGAGGGAGGTTTTAAGGGCAGGACGTTGAACTAGCTGCAGCGAGGAAGGTCATTTCGATAGCAGGTTTTAATATTCTTATCGCAAACTGTGACTAAATTTCATCTACAACGGTTTGTTATAATACTGCTTTTAACGCTCAGTTATGCCCCAATATTTCACCCCTGAACCCCAGCTTAAGGCTAGAACGACATGGGGTACGAGGGGAACAATCACTAATGACCATGACCCGCTGGTCAACCCTCTATTTTTACCATCGGACAGGCCAGCAGCTCGCTTTTCTCTCAATCATCGTCAGAAGATTTCCCTATTCCGCAGGTATGGTTGTTATGATAAAACTTTCATCTCCCATCTTGGCGATATTTCTAAACATCCCTTATTTTTCCCATTGCAAAAGAATGGTGACTTATTTTCCGTTTCCTAATTTTCCGGTGCCTACCTTTCCGTTCCTTATTTTGCGGGTGACATTTTTTCCTACAACCGACCAAAAGTGTTGGTCTTTGTATCCCGAAGTATGGGAGCACCTGTACACTGTGGGAATAAAGGTTAATTTTAACCCTTCTTAGCTTTGTTTTATTTTCTACATCAGCACGAACATAGCTTTGAGTAAGCTCCCTGTTCTGGCTCAGGACACCAGTTATGTTCGCAAAATCAACCAGAAGGAACAGTAGTCCTGACAATGTAATAAAATCAGTTTTGATGAAGATCTAAACGTTAATGATACAAAAAGATTCGTAATTAAATTGTTGCAATCGTTCCTGATTAAAGATTTTTGACAGAAACACAGCTAAATTGGGGCATTAAATGCAACCAATTCTTAGGTTTATTGAATACCGATAATTTTTACATTTTTTGATGCATTTCTATACAGAAAACGCAGCAGCAAGGAGCAAACGTACGATTTGAAAAGATGAGAAAATGTGACGATTTTGCTAAGAATAGTTCCTAAGCTAGAATAGCCTAAGAATAGTTTTTGCCTAGTTCTAGTTTCATTGTACGCCATCTTCTAATTTAAGTCTGAGCTTGCAATTTTCAATATTATTGGCTTAAGCGTTATGCAAGTACATGCGTCTTTAGTATTATATAAGAATTACGGATACTTGTAGAAAATCCCGTCGACCAAAAGAGATGGCGCCAATAGCGCCAAACCCTCGATCCACGTTCCCTTTCGAATTGACACTCGCTTCGTACAAGCCTTAACGTTACAACGCCAATGCTTCGAAGTTTTAAAATAAAGGGCCATATCGTGGTCATTAACACATTTTTTTGAGGCTGGTAAGAATCCATAACTTTGGAAATGTTCAACAGCATGCTCTTCTGTAGTAGGCAAGTCCCAAATTTTAATCATTTCTTTTCCCAAAATGCATGATAGCTGGAAAAAAAGGATCCTTTACTCAAATATAATAACTAACATGTGTAATCAGGGTTACACCAAACCCAGCGTGTCTGAAGAAGACTTCTCCATTTTTGGCGAAAAATCGCGTAGTTTGGTGTCTTTTCTTTAAAAGGCAAAAATGGTCGACGTGTTTTTACGAAAGTACCGAATTATGTGACGAGGATTACTATTGAAATGACGCAGTTTTAGAAAGGCTTATTAAAAGTACATTACTATTTTACGATGAAAGGGGGAAATAACGAAATTAAATAGGAGACTTAAAGGACTATTACAAATTAAAGATGGGATTTTGTTTTACATTTTTTTTAATCTTACATAAGTATGAAAAAAAAGAGAGCATTTTTTCTTTCTCACTTGGCAACAACGTAGGAAAGTAGACTTTTCATCTTTATGCAATTGATATGGTCCATTTATGGGCGTTTTACTCCAAAACTAATTCGATAGATCTAATATCTTGGATGAATTTTGTTAATGGATGATCCAAAAAATTGGGTTGTTTAATCTTGAATATACAAGATACATGTTCGCAAATTAATGAGCGATAGTATACAATATGCTTCTTTAGTCAAACTCGGTATCTGAGAACGATAAGAATGCAATTAATATTTTGTAATGTGAATTTACTTAATTTTTTTTTCGAAACATATTGTTGCACTCTACGGGCTCGTGGATTTTGAGTTATTGATCATAACACTTGATGAAGAATAAAAACACAGTTTATTCGAGAATATTCCCGAAACACCGCTAAGAATGCATTCTAGAATGTTCCAATTCCGTCTACGGCATATCGCCAAAAAGTGATTTCGCGCCAAATCAGACAACCGTGGCTTTCCCTGCCACTTTTTGGCAATTCTAACTCCGCTTTGCGGGGAAGCTATCTCACCGCAGATGGGCATTTCGCAAAAATATAGAATTTTGTTCTTCCTAACTAGTACATTTTAAGTTGTTCGCTATTTTATCAATGCTTTAATTGCCTACTAACATGAAATGTGTGACTGTGGAATGCTGCTTTGGACGGAAATCTTTAAGCTTTTCATCTGGTATGAAAAATACATGTATAAATAGTGTATTATTTCATACCTAGGTTCATAACAAATTTCTCTCAGTCGGTAAATCTGACTGAAACTGAATGGCATAACGTAACTTTCAAATTGAAATAACCGGGAAATAAATTCCTTTGTCCCGCCGCTCAAGATAAAATTTAAGAAACACGCAATTCCACACCATATGATGCTTTACGGAATATATAAATTATTCGCAAAATAACTTAGGTATAATTGTTAATAACGCATATATTAGTAATATAAATACTAAAAAATCATTTTTAAAATTAGCACAGAACTAAAGTTCTCAGTTTTTTATTTTAATTTTTATTACAACAAAATAACATTACGTCAGAAGCATATTTATTCGAAATTGCTAATACTAATTTAGAAAAAAAACGCGGTTTCCTTCATGTTTTAAACAGCCTGTTGAAGAAAATGATTCATTCGAGTTATTTACATACTGTTCAGAACACTAGTTTTCTGTCGCTTTTCAATCACTTTTTTAAAGTTTTCAAACAGAGTAAATAAGATATCAAGTATAGTAAAAAATTCATTCTGTGTTCGTGCACTTGACCTGGATAAATTATGTTTCAACTAAAAGGTAAAGATCGTCAGCCTAGCATTATCTTAAAAATAAAAAAATAAACATTATCTCGTGGGAGAATATCTGACTCCAAAAAAAAAAAAAAAAAACCTTTTTGTAGTTCGGGGTAGCTTCGTTCCTCCATTGTACCCTAATACTTAACATTACACAGCAGCCTGTTAACGAGATTACAGAGAGCTCCGCAAGAGGGTGTATTGCAATTTCCTAAGTACTGTTTGCAAGATAAATTGCAAGGCGGCGAAAATTCAACGTTTACATTGAGAAATGACTGGCGGGAAAATTTTTACAAAATTTTCTCCCGTTTTTGAACTTTTCTTCTTATGTTTTGGGAAGGATGTCTCGCCCTGACTGACAGTAGAGAAGGGATTTTAGGTAGCAATAAGAAATAATGAGAGAAGAAAAGGACCCTGACAGAAAATCAATGATTCCTTATCACTTTACGTGTCTAAGAAGAGCCACGAATCAAGGGGAAAAAATGTAAGAATAAAACAGAGGAAGAAGAATTTGCTCCAACGACTTTCTTTTACGTCTTCAACGCCCTGTTCCCTTTAGACGGGGAATAGGTTCTATTGTATTTCGGTTGTTCAATAATTCTCATTATAGGGAGCATAGCACTTGATGACGGCTGATGTATAGATGACGGTGCTGTACAGAATGAGAAGCGGAGAAGGTTCAATGGATAAGGGAAAGAACGAAGTTCGGAATGTATGGATTGGTAAATGGGGTGAAGGGGTGCCGAGTTATTCAAGAATGAACGAAGTAATATCTCGGCGATGTCGTACCCTTCTCTTGTGAAAATGCCTTCGTTCTGTTTTGTGCCACGAATGTGCCAGCTTTAACAGATTTATCAGATTTATCAAAGGCTTCAAGATTTTCCTAGCTTTAAAGGAACTTAATTACTACCTTAAATTTGCGCTGCAAAGCTAGTGCTATGTTTTGCTTTCTTTTTAAATTGCATGCAGATTTTCCTAAAAGAATGTCACGCTTAATTTCTAAGCGTATAAC